>ML859511.1:6564-25453 GCA_009831015.1 Picea engelmannii | reverse complement strand
AAACAATTTCCTTGGGCACCCCATGTAGCCTAACAACCTATTTCATGTAAATCTCCACAATGTTTGTTGCCTTGTGTCTTGTCTTCACGGGAATAAAATGTGCTACCTTGGTTAATTTATCTACCACCACCACGATGGAATCATGTTGCTTCACTGTTCTGGGTAGCTTGGTAATAAAATCAATTGTAACCACTTCCCATTTCCACTCAAGAATGGACAATGGTTGTAGCAGCCCCGTTGGATGTCCATGTTCTGTTTTCACTTTTTGACATTCTAGACACCTAGCAATATAATTAGCCACTTCTTTCTTAATTCTCGGCCAAAAGTATTGGCTTCTTACAACTGCAATTGTCTTCTAATATCCAGAGTGCCCAACATATGGCACATTATGCATTTCTCTCAACACTATATTTTTCAACTCTTCGGAATTTAACACATATATTTTCCCTTTGTACATGAGGATTTCATCCTCTTTCAACTCATAATAATTAATTTTCTATTGTAATTTGCCTTGCTGTAATGTCTCTTTTATTTTTAGGTATTGTTGATATGAATTTGTCGCTTCAAGAAGTTTATCTTGTAAATCTACCCTATACATGATGATGGTTGAAATATGCATTTCATGAGCTCTTTTGCTGAGTGCATCAACCACCTGATTTTCCTTTCCTTTATATGCTTAGTTTCAAAGTCATATTCACTCAGGAATTCTAGCCACCTAATTTTTCTGGCATTTAATGTTTGTTGTCCAAACAAATTCTTCAGACCAAAATGGTCTATCCTTAGCTCAAATGTTTGACCCATGCAATAATGCCTCCACATTTTTAATGCATGAACAGTGGCTTCCAATTCCAAGTCATGTGTAGCATAATTCTTTTCATGCTCTTTTAGTTTTCTAGACTCATAACACACCACATGATCTTTTTGACCGAGGACTCCACCGAGCCCATCCTTGCATGCATCCATGCACACTACAAAATATTCATCTAGATCTGCAATATTTAATATGTGTGCACTTGTCAATATGTCTTTCAACTGCTTAAATATTTCTTCACACTTGGAAGTCCATTCAAATTTCACTCCCTTCTTTTGCAATCTTTGAAAACCCTTTTTTGAATCTTCGGTAATAACACACAAGACCCATAAATTATCTGACCTATATCATGTTTCTTAGCGTTGCCCACCCTCTAATGGCCTCTATCTTCTCAGGATCAACTATTATCCCATCTGTTGATATAATATGCCCCAAGTAGTGAATCTTCTTTTGATAAAAGATGCACTTAGTTTGTCATACAACTTATGGTCTCTCAAAACTTGCAGCACCATTCTTAAATGTTGCTCATGCTCTTTCCGTCCTTGAATAAACAAATATATCATCTAAGAAAACAATCACAAACTTGTCCAAGTATTCCCTGAACACTGCATTCATCAGACACATGAAAGCAACTGGGGCATTTGATAGTCCAAAAGGCACTACTGTAAACTCATAATGCCCACATCACGTTCAGAACGTTGTCTTGCTAATATCCTCCTCCTTTATCCTCACTTGTTGATAACTTGATCTCAAGTCAATCTTGGAAAATATTCTTGCACCCTTCAGCTAATCAAATAAATCATCAATCCTTGACAAAGGATATTTGTTCTTTATTCTGACCTTATTCAACTGTCTGAAATCAATACACATCATTAAGGTTCCATCTTTCTTCTTCACAAAAAGAAAAGGGACTCCCCAAGGTGACACACTTGGGTGTATATACCCTCTTTTCAAGATCTCTTCAAGCTATATCCGCAACTCTTTCAATTTTGGTGTGCCCATTCTGTAAGGTGTCTTGGACATTGGGGCAACTCTTGGCACCAAATCAATAGAGAAGTCAATGTCTCACTTTGGTGGAAATCCCGAGATTTCCCCCAAAACATCTTTGAAATCCTTCAAGAATGAATGGTCTTCAATACTTTCCACTTTATCTCTAGCTGCCTATTCCATATGGGATGCAAAAATATGACCTTCTTTCTTGAAACTCCTTTTCAAATGCATGGCTAAAATCTCTCTAAAAACTACAACTCTTGGAATGCCTTGAATTTCGTTTTGTTGTCCTTTCTCATCAAGACAGGTTATGGTCTTGTTATAATAGTCTAGGACAACATGGTGTTTTTCCAACCAATCCATGCCAATTAGACAGTCATATGAACCCAATGGTATGATGTTCACATCTACCTTTGTCTTGAGTCCATTCATGTCTATTGGGAAATATTTAAGCAACTCATTAATCTTTCTCTTAGCCCCAGTGGCTAACTAAACTAACCAATATTTCTTATGCTTACTCCTTTGCAAGTGAAATCTTTCAACAATGTTAAAGTTTATGTCACCGTGTCTAGCTCCAAAATCAATCAAAATTGCTATGGGCTGGTTATCAATATTACCTTCCACTTCAATCACAGGGGATTGAAACTCTACTTGCATGTTGTCCAAGGCTGCATAAATCCTTGGCATGTTTCCTCCCATGTATTCAATTGTTTCATCCTTCTGAATGTTGTGGACAATCCTCATTCTTTCTCCTTTGTGAGGGAAGTCCCTATACAAGTGATTTCCATCACATCCTCAACATTGTACAGGCTTCTACCTTGGCCTTTTCGAATCTACTGTCTTGTACTCATTTTGGGTTGACTATCCTTGTTTATTTGCTTGGGAGTTGTTCTTGAAAAAGGGTGGCTTAAAACCTTTCCGCCTTTTCTCTTTCTTACCCTTCATGTTGTCATTCTAAGTCTTTTGGAACATTGGCCTCCCTATGTTATGCTCATAAATATGCTTTGCTCTCCTTATGGTCTCTTCCAAAGTTCTGGGGTTATCATATTGTATCTTTTCATTGTAGAAGGAGGGTAACCCACTTAGAAACCTTTGGATTTTTACCTTATCATCCTTTATGAACTCCACATACTTTAGCAACTCAAAGAACATATTCTCATACTCATCCATTTACATGCTTCCCAGCTTGATTTCAAAGAACTCTTTCATCTTCCTTTCATAGTAATGCTCAGAAAAATATTTCTCTTGGAAATATCCTTTGAACTGCCTCCATGAGACCTTCCTCTCATCAAGGTGTTTTGCTTGCTTAAGTTGATCCCACCATATGGTTGCATTTCCTTGCAAGTGGTAGGTTGCAATTCTTGTTTCTACCCTGGAGGGATAATTATGTAGTTGAAAATATTTCTTCATTTCCAATAGCCATGCCTCAAATTATTCTCCCTTCCTATGCTCACCATTGAAATTTGGTGGCTTGATCTTCTTGAATTCACCTTGCAAGATGTCTCCCTCGGGCCTTCTCCTCCGTCTCCCGACATGAGACACACTTGGGCTACTCCCTGGCCCTAAACTTGCATGATATATCCTAGTGGATTTCCTTGGGGAATGAGGACACCTGCTTATACTCCTTGACTTCTTGTCATTCCCATGCTCATCCTTTCTGCTATGGGATCTGAGTGTTGTCACTTGTCTAGCACTAGCTGTTGGCTTTGTGCCAGATTCTTTATTGGCTTGCCTTTGCAGCATATTCAAAATCCGAAGTATCTCTTCTTGAGCTTTCATAATATTTTCATTATTAGCTCTATAGCTCTACACTTCTCTCTACAGACTTCTCACAGTTACAGGCTCCTGCCTGCCTCTTCTTTTATTAGATTATGTCTTAGCATTTCCCATGCTGACATGTAGCCCTCTGAACTCCTCTTCATGACTATATGACCCTTGGGAATCTTCTATGGTTGTGGTTCTCATACATGAACCAAACTACCTTCATGTACCTCTAAATTCTGCAAAAAATGTGCATGCAAACAATTTTATGTTAGACAAAATATATACACAGTTTTGGAAAGAATAGATAATTTTTTTTCCCGCTCTTTAATGCCACCAATCATCTTTTTTTTTGTGTGTGTGTGTTGGTTGTAACTTAAATTTCCCATATCAATTTTCTAGATTGATACATGGATCCCCCTATGTAATACCTTTCCAACAACTGCACTTTCTTGTTCAATTATGAGCTCTGACCAGAAAGTTATAGTCATCTAAATATTGTTAATTCACCCATTTTACACACTTTTCATTCTGGTGCAATTAATCCCAAACACCAGCTTCTGTCACTCGTAGAAGTAAATATGTCAAGAAATAGAAACAAAATTGTAAGTGACATAGATAATAACAATGACGAGGAATTCATAACAACTCTCGTATTGTCAATCTGATGCTTCAATAAAAAACTGTAGCAATTTGGAAATGATAACTTTCTCCTTTTTTATCCATTTTTCTAGACTTAAAATTTTTAGCCAAACTAGATATCTCCCAAATTGAGCACTTCTGGAAAAACTTCACGAAACCATAGTTGTCTGGCTTGATGAGTATACAAAATGTTTAGTACATAAATTTTCCATATTTTCCATACGAGGACCTGTTTCCACCTAAAAAATCCCCAAAAAGTGGTCTAGAATAGTGGATTTTTCCCTATTTCAGCATTCCCATTCCACACCCCTCATAATCCATCCAATTCCTTCACACAATATTTTCATGTCTACATTTTTTACACTTTGTACAAGCTTCAACAATAACTTTGCTCTCGCCACTGAGTTTGATTGCGATCTTTAAAAACATGTAATTTGCATTTTCTAGAAAATCAGAGAATTATTGGCTAGTGGCCCTCTCTGGCACTTTTGTAGAAATCGACATTGCGGAAAAAACCCATAAGTTTTATTTTAATTTGACTTAACATGATCCAATTATTTCCAAAATCCATTTTTGGCTCTAGAATTTTTTTTCTCGAGACTATATGACAATTTTTCCTGTGCGGTATCCTTCTTCTCTTCATCCTTTTTAAAGCCCATGTGCACATCAATTCTGAATTATGAACCAATATTCGGTACGTGCTAGATTCACAATGCACAATGCCAATATTTATCGCACGCCTCACACACCAATATTTAGTGCGCACAACTTCTATACCACGCACCAATATTCAATGCATACAAATTTTTATATTGCGCACCAATATCCCGCGCACATGACTTTTTGTACCACACACCAACATCCAATGCACACAACTTTTATACCATACACCAATATTCAGTGCACATGACTTTTTATACCGCACACCAATATCCAGTGCGTGTGACTTGTTATATCACTTACCAACAATTAGTGCTCGTAACTTTTATACTGTGCACCAATATCCCTTGCACACGACTTTTTATACCTCACACCAATCATCCAATGCACACAAATTTTATACTGCACACCAATATTCAATGGGCATCACACACCCATATTCAATGCACAGGATCTTTTATACCGTGCACCAATATTCAGTGCGCGCATTTTTTATACCGCGCACCAATATCCTATGCGTGTGACTTTTTATACCATGCACCAATCGTCCAATGCACGTAAGTTTTATACCACACACCAATATCCAGTGCACACGACTTGTTATACTACGCACCAACATTCAATGCGCACAAATTTTATACCACACACAAATATTTAATGCGTACCGCGCACCAATATCTAGTGCACACAATTTTTTTTATATTGCGCATCAATAACTAGTGCGCGCAATAAAAATTCTTCATTACACAACACCAATATTTTGTGTGCGCAAGTCCTTTCTTCGCTTCACTGATTTTCCTTATTTTCCAACTTGTGACCATCGTGAAAATGTCTGACTCACCTTCTTCCCCAATTTGACACAGCTCAAATGCTGAGATGACGAATTTACCAACTTCATGCCGATCTCTGGCCCTACAAGTCCATTGTTGAACCAAAAGCTCTGATACCATTCTATAACATCCCCCAACTTAACCGCGGAACATTATTAGTAGAAAGTACACATAAATATGAAATTTTAATGCTAACTAAATTTCATGTAGCTTATTAGCTACGAATTATGCACAGACTTAACTATTGTCTGATACCATATAAATAAATGCATCTACGACATTCATAATGAATGTGAAGGTCGCTCTCTCATTAAGACAAACCACACATGCAACCTCCTTTGTACTACGCGCGACAACTATTCCCAACAAACAATGTTGCTATAGTGCAACTCACACAAGAGTTCACTCTTCAGGCCTAACAACCTAGCTCTTCAATCTTCAGCCCCAAAGCACTCCAAAACGCTCCAAAATGCTCCATAATTCACCCAACCTTATTGCTATATCTCTAGTGCCCCTTGTTTCTACTCTCTGCTTGTTGTTCATGCAAAATTTCATGTGTAAAAACTGTCTGTAACTGCCCATACATATTTCCTCTATTTTCCAAAAACACTTGACTACTCACTCTGCCTAATGTTGATTGTACTTTAGCCCCATGCTCTCCAATAACTAAGGTATGTGACTCTCACATCCACCCTCTTACATGAGTTTAATGATTGGGCTCTCATACACTCAAACAAAAATTAGAAGTTATCCCCAATGGTAATTAAATTCAAGAAAATGGTTGAATTAATACCCATAATTAATTCCTCCCCGTGGACCCCTCTTAACACTCTCTTCTCTTGTGGAAAACTCAACCCCCATCTCTGTCCATATCCTCCAACAACTAGTTTATTTATTTAAAAACAAAAAATATATTCACATATTACATTGTTTGGCGATAACCACATTCATATCTACATTATGCATAAATTAAATTGGAGATTATAGTGGGGATGTTACACATTCTGAGATGTGGATCCCTCAGCTGTAACAACAATCATACAATATTTCTACAATCACATTGAGGCTAATAATATAACTCATGTCATGTAAAACAAATTAAAATATCTAAGTAGAATAACTATATTGTATGGAACATAATGTTGCACATGATGAGAGGTCTATTACACATTCCTATGATCTTTTGAAGAAAGTAGTTACATTTGTTTGTCCATGCTCTTCCTTGACTTTGTGCGAACCCGTCCAACCCTTTTAAATTTTTGGTTTATTCTTAGTTGAATGTCTATCACGATGATATTGTATCCTTTTACTTTTCGGGCTCAAAAAACTGTGTTGTCTCTTAGTCAGGATTTTAGATGGAGACACCACACTGACAATTTTTTTGTTTATCTCTTCACTTAAATTGTAAAACAAGTTGTCAATTGCTTCTAAATGGTCCACATTTGTAGGAAAATTGCTCAACATATCACTTACTCTTTTATTGATCAATGCATGTAAAAATTTCTCTCTATCAACCTCAAATATTGGATTTTTCAATGTTGTAGTCTCAAGATCAACATGCTTTAATAAATTATGTACATGGTGAATGTTTGCTTGGTCTTATGGTAGTGGGCTTATTGTACATATTTGATTTAAATAACCTAATAATACAAGGTTCTCAATAATTGGACTAGAAACATTTGGTATCGTATTAATGTCCAAACCATGTTTGTTGGCCCACATCTAAACTTTGAAAAAATGCTTACAAACATTGCCATTCAATGCCCAATCACAACTACAAAAATTAAATTTGGACCATGTGTATATGACATTATACCACGCATCAAGAGTATCCTTATTTTGACGACAAACCATAAATTCATTCATATTTTTTGGGTCCCGCACACAATCTTCTTCTGGTATTTGAATTGCTTCGGCCTTTGAGAGAGTCTCTTGTTTCTCACACTTCGTGGGCCTTATAATTATTGTTTCTTTTAACCGTTGATTATGAATATAATTGAATTCAACTTTTGTCAACAATACAACAATTAACCAATCCAACAATTTGTGGTATGCATCAAGTTTTCCTCATATAGGTATCTATATTTCAGATACTTATGGTAGGATTCAATTGCATTATTTGTGTCTTGATTGGAATGCGGGAATTTACTATAAGCTTTCAGCCACATATTTGGAAAAAAAGTTTATCATCAACTAAAAAATATTGACTAAAAACATGCTATTATGGAAAAATAGTCATGATCTAATGTTACATGACACTTACATATTTTATCATTGGATAGCCAAGTGGTGTCAAAATGTTTTATAAATTTGTCCTCGCCATTGAATTCATGAAATATTCTTGCAACAACTTTTCATACAAACTCATAATCCTTGCATGAGTGCATGATTCCTCCTAATGCATGAAAAATGTGAACTTTGTTTTCTTCGACTTCGAATTTGCTTCCAACATGTTTCACCCATGCTCCATGGACATGCCATAGACATAGCAAGATGGAGGAATTAGTTCAACTCTTGAAATGGTAATACATTAGAAGAGAGTAAATTAAATGAATGTAACTTTACTTTTTCATATTTCTTTTGAAAAGCAACAAATGTGGAACCTTAATGCTTGAATCTCAGCAACGACATCGTTTGTGATAAATGCTCGTACATGCCAATCTGAGTGTTCTTTCATTCCACAACAAATAACGCTGACAACCATTTCTGAATATCATATACAGTATTACATGATGAAATCACCCAAGCCATTGGTACACCATAACATGTTTGTCGAATACCATTAACATATAAAGTTGATTCTACTTTCAAAGCAAATAAGTATAAATATTATAGTGAACATATAAGAATTCATTTTGATTGGAATAAAGAAATGAAAAGATTGATAATGCATACCCCATACATATTGGTATTAAATGTGGAATCCATGGACATAACTTTGTTGTGTGAATGCCTCATCATCATGGAATGCATCCAACATGTTTGTATGCCTATAATAAATGGTATGTTTTGCACACTATTTTGCTTTTGGTAGAAAAAAAACTATCAATCGACACTTGTTGGATCACTCCCATCCTTCATATATTGTTTCTTTCTAATATTATGGTAAATGTTAGAAAAATCCATCATTGTCATTAAGGTGTCCCGAGTTACGCCTATGAATAAATCGCCCGATTGGTGCTCCACATCAGAGATGAGTTTGTCCCAAACCATTTTAACGTTAAAACCATCTTAAATCATCTTTTCCAGACTATCTCATATATCCAATGATAAATGAGGTGCATACTTGAATGTTTGAGGTCTACCCATTACATCCTATGACACATACCACCGGATTTATCAATATGCCTACACCCAGTGTATATTAAAACAAGATCATTTGGATGCACATAAAGTTGATACATGATGAAGTGACATCTACAACCAACTTTAATGCTTCAGGGTGGATTGTGTTTTGTTTTTGTTGATCCTCATGGATTCATTGTAAAATCACCACTTGGGAGTTTACGTGTGGACTCCAGGCCATATGAACACCAATAACTAGATAAGAATGATGATAACAAATTAGGAAACATATCCACACTCTTTTTGCATAATGAACTTGAATTAGAAGTTTATAATTATATTAAACAAATAAATACTCACGTAGCATATTCTAGTTATGTGTTAATGTGGGTACATGTAATATACTCCACTTCTTTAGATCACTTTGTATTAACAACAAATAGAGTGGGAGCATCTTCATTTGATTTCTACCCATTTATAAAATCTCCAAGTCGACTATATGGAATAATAACAACTTGATCCTCTCCAATTTGTGTCCATGTTGGATTTGTTATCTCCTCAGATAAATTAATCAAGTTGTTTTATTTTAGGTGATAGGATGCCATTCAATAAATACATTTCTAAATTTTTAAAGCTCATTTTTGAGAGCTTTATGCATGTAATAAAGTTAAAAAAAACATTTGGTTTCATTTTCATTTCAAAAAAGTCAAATCTCAGGTTTCAGTGGCTTAGGTGCTTCTTCAAAAGGGCTTCTTAGCTACCGAAAGCCTTAGCTTTCAGCAGCTAAACAAAGAAATTCAGGGCTATTTTAGCCACCGAAATCACAGGAGTGTGGGAGGAGTCAGCACGTCCTTTCACACACCTAAACTATCGGGATTGAGGTTTTATGATTGCAATTGGTCGCTGAAAAGACAGGAGGAAAACCGTTTAGAGACTTGGAGCTGATCTATGCATGATATATCGAATCTTTTCAAATTGTTGTTTCATCAAATCACATGGTTATGTACTTCCCATCATTATAGTCACCAACCATGATTGTTTCAAATTTTAAGCTACACTTTCACATCCCTTGTAATCAACGCCACATTCTAATGCATGCCTCATACTTCTCGTCCCTGTCACAGCTGAGCCAAATCTTCCTAAGTCTACGCTGTGTAATTTCCCCCCAAAACCCGATTTTCCAATTGTAGGTGTACATGAACATTGCGATAGATGAAGAAAGGAGGATCAACTCTGAGGAAGGAGCTAGATGATATTAGTTACTTGGAATCACACCTAGAGGTGTGCCAACTTTTTAGGGATGCAGGTTGCTACAATTTTTGTAAAAACTTACAGATCTCTCACCAGCAGGTGGCAGAAGCTTTTGCCCCGACTTTTGATGGAAGGAAAGAAATCATCGATCAAGATGAATTCCAGGTGGATGAAGCCCTCATAGTTGAGGTGACAGAGCTACCTAGGACTGGAGAAAACTGGTTCAAAACCATTGTCACAAAGAATGTTGAATTTAGGTCCTACTTGAAACCAGAACACAAGTGTTTGGTATGGAAGAAAGACATTCCTATGTCTTTCCTTGAAGAGAAATGGCAACAGTTATTAAAATCCATTATTGTTTATATAACTTGTTAAGGTAGATATAATAGGGTGATGATTTACCATTTTTAACTCATGAACCATTTCACTGGTAGAAACCCACTTAATCTGCCTTATTATCTCCACATAAGCTTATCTAAGATGGCTCATTAGGTCAAGGCTAAGATCAATAAGGTTGTAGGCAGGTTATCCCACCATGGTTTGATTAAACTCTTGGTTTATGAGCTGTTGCAGAGAAGAAGCAAAGAATGGAATTACTTCTTGTTCTAGAATGATTTTCATACTGATGTACAACCAGAGGGTAAGAAGAGTCCTTCTTCCAAGAAGTCTTCTACTCCCAGAAGTGGAAAGAGGAGGAGGAGAGCTATCTCTCCAGTTCCAGTTAATCAACCTTCTCCTTCTTCTAAGCCTAATAAAACTAACAAGAAAATAAACTTCAGCAGTGAGACAGATAAGGCTGAAGAACCCCCTGTGAACAAGAGAATTCTTAATCTTCCCTACACAGACTAAGAGGATGAATAACACCAGGTTGAAACAGAGCATGAAGAGCATCAGATTGAAATAGGACATGAAGATGCAGTATATGTAGATGTATTCACAACAAGGTATGAATATCTTCCATCACCTACACCCAAAGAAGAAAAAGAACTACAAGTTGCATATGTCTCATCTAGCAAAAAAGTGAAGCAGAGTAAATCAAAGGAAATCAAGAAACTTAAAAAGAAGTTAGCTCAACAAGAAGTGCTAGAAAGGGTAATTAAAACCAAATATGAAACCTTGTCTAAGAATTTTGCAGAAAGCAACTCAGCCTTAGAAAGATTAACACATGAAAGCATAAAGGAAAAGAAAAAGAAGGAGAAGATTGTAAAAGATTACAACAATTTATGGAGAGTAGCTAGGGACTTGAAGAAAAAGGTCAGGGCTTTAAGGTCACAAGCTATGTCTTCAAAATACCAGTCTCAAACACATGCTACTCTTGAAACCCGAGTAGAGGTAGCAGTTTAGTACAATGAACCACAGACAACCAACAATCCTACAGTCATTCCAGAAGTCGAGCAAGGTGCAGAAGCCTCAGAAGATCAGCCCTAAGGCGTTTTGGAGCTAAGACACAAGGTGTTTTGAAATTTTCACTAACGCAGAACTTTCGGTGTCTTAGGCGAACATTTCAATTGTTCATTAGCCACCGAAAGCAGAGCTTTTGGTAGCTAATTGGTCCAGATTTTTTCTATTCTAACTATCGAAAGCACTGACAGGGCATAAAGTTAGTATTTTTGCACAGATCCAAGTTTTCCTTGTCCAAAAGCCTCAGGAATAGTTCCAATCGATAGATAATAATTAAAGACATCCTTATCAAGAGTCTGTTTTGATTTTGGAGATGCTCTACAAGGCAGAAAGGTCAAATTGGTTAGCTATTTTCAGGGAAAGAACTGTTTTATTGTCAGCAGGTGTCATTTTCGACTTCTCTCATATCTCATGAAAATCCATCAGCCTCGAAAGGCTTACTACACCTGTTGAAGAATCTGAAGGACATGAAGATCACCCAAGAATAGGAATTGTCCTATTTTATAGGATCTTTGCCTATTTTCTTGGGCCAGTTATTAACTTTTTATTTTTGGCAAATTCGAACCAGTATCCTAGGATCTAGAAACTTTTGTAAAGGCTATAAAGCCAAAAATACTACAGGAATGAAGGGTTCGACTTTGAGTTTTGGACTCTACTGTTATTGTGATATAAACACTTTCTTTAATATATTCAGCCTGCAAGCTTCTTTCATTGTTTTTGTCAGACTTTCTTTTCATTTCTATTCTATGCATATGAGTTGAAATTATTTCTTTGTCTCTGTTTAAATGTCCTATGGTAACTGTCATCTTACCTTTGATTATTAAAAAAGAATCATAAGCATCCATTGTTAGTTTGTTGACCTATCATATATATGGTTTATGTATGTTCTGGTTAATTGATTGGTTTCTTATCCATTTGATTTACAAACCTATCTGATAATATCTCTTGAAGGCCTTGTACTGTTTGAATATAACTAGACTGTCTTGAAGATACAATCCAGTGATTTAGATATTCATCTTGATCCAACCCCACACCCATTATTGAGTAAATAATTACAAAAACAATTAAGTTACCAGGCATCTATGAGATACAACCTAGGAGATTTTCCTAGAGTGATAACAAATTGGCGTCGTTGTCGGGGAACGGAGATCGAAGCTCAGCTTCCTTGGGAAATGACATAGATCCAACTTTGATGATAGAAAAAGTGTGGACACTATTTTGGTTGTAATCATCTATCTGGCGACTCCATTGGAATGAAGTGCCTATGAGAAGGGCTCATACCAGATCAAATCAAGAAAGACCACTGGCAACACCAGTTTCAGACCTTGAGAATATCATCAGAAGTGGAAAAGCATAACAAAGACAAACTTCCAGATCTGCAAGAGCATCTAGACCAGGTATTTCAAGAAGCACTTCTTCATTTGTATCTAGAGAACCTCTTGTCAAATCCACTTATGCTAAAACTTCTAGTTCTCAGAAAATTTTAATTGAGTCAGAAAGCTTGAAGGGTGATGAGCCTTCAATTTCTTCTAATGTTATGGATCCTATTTCTGATCATATTACTATATTTGACTTAGGAAAAGAAGTTGTAGAATCTATCCAAGAAGAGGACTCTTCCTCTTCCTTGAATTCTTCACAAACTGAGCCTGGAATTTTTTTTTGTATACCCATACCAGTTTGCCCGTTCTTGAAGATATCTTACAAGACCTTTTCTCTAAGGGTGAAGAAAACTTGGCCTTGCTGCTCGACCAGTTTTACAGAGCTTCTTATTTCCCACCTTGTTGAGATTTTGAAGAAACCACATTTCAGGGTAGTCATTCTACCAGTGCTTCCACTTCATTCCTCAATAAAAGAAAACCACCATCATTGTCCATAGTCCCACCTGTCCCATCTCAGTCATCATCTACAGAAACATCTTCCTCTGCATCAGCCCCTAAGATTGCCATGGCTGCTCCTTTGACAAAAATGGAGCAGATCTTAGCAAATAGGCACGCTCCTCTTGTTTTGCCCAATCCTTTGTCAGCCATGCCAACATGAGATTATCAGAAGTACATGCCCAAGTTTACTGGATCTGGAGATTATACTGCTAAAGAACACATAGAGGCTTTCTACGCCAATGCTGAGAACATTAACATTTATGAGGAAGATGTTTGGACCAGAGTATTTGTGCAGAGCTTGGATGGTCAAGCTATCAAGTGGTTCAAGGAACTACCAGCTAATTCAGTGACAGGTATTGAGCAATTAGATGAAGTGTTTTTGAAACATTGGGGAGAAAGAAGAGACCTTTTGTACTATATGACTGAATTTGGAAATCTAAAAATAGAAAATGGCGAATTTGTCTCAGACTTCACCAAAAGATTCAATAAAATGTTTGGCAAGATCCCTGCAGAGATCAAGCCAACTGACACATCAACAAAGATTACTTACTCTTTTGCCTTTGATCCAGAATTCTGCTTAATCCTTAGAGAAAGAAGGTCAGCCACACTTGCCTTAATGCAATATGCTTCTCTTGAGGTTGAGTCTAACATCGTGGCATCCCATAAACTTAAAGGTAAGTTTGAGAGAAAGAAGTCATCTGCTGATCCTCCTTCTTCTTCAAATACCAAAATGGAAAAGATGGCCAAGATGTTGGATAGTTTGACCTCGGAGATGTCAAAACTAAAAATTCAAGGTCAATAACCAGCAAGAGGTAGAGAGACTAATGCCTATGCTCCCAGGAATCCTAATGGATTCCCTTACAGAAGGAACAACTAGCATGTCCAGATCCTTTAGAGAGATAAGAATGTAGTTGAAGACTAAAGGATCAGGGCCCCTTTCCAAAATGTTGTATTGGAACAAGAGCAGGAGCTATCTCATGGAGAAGATGAAGAAGAAGATGACGTCAATAGCTTTGGGGATGATTTTGATTCCTCCTTCTTGACACAAACTGATTATGAGGAGGCCCTCATGAATGAACAGATTAATGAGGCAAGCATTGAAGAATCTTTCTATCAGGCAGATGATCAACAAGGTTATAATTTATGATCCAAGACTGTTGCTTCAAAGCCATTACCTTCTGCCCCCGGAAAGAAGAAAGATGTTGCTACCAAGCAGCTTGTTGCTCCTACAAAATAGATGTCCACTCCTGCAAGACAACAATAGAAGCCATTGCAGCCCCAAGCTAAGGATCAGGTGTCCCTCACAACTCCCTCTAATGAGGTAAGACCTTCTGACAAAATACCCTATTCATTTAATTTCGAATCAGAAATTCAGAAGGTAAAAATACCTATGCCATTGACCGAACTTATGAAGAATGATATATTCAAGTCTGCCATCTTGAAGTCCCTTCAACCAAAGACTCCCATAACTGTTGATTACGTAAACCTTCAAGATGATAAACCCACAATGACTATAGGACCTATGGTTGAGAACCGAGATGATTCTTGTCCACCCTTCTACATATCCTTGAATATCCATGACAAGATCCTCCACAACTGCTTGCTTGACTCGAGAGCGTCAGACAATCTTATGCCTAAAGTAGTGATGGATGAGCTTGGTCTTGACATCACAAAACCTTACCATGATCTCTTCTCTTTTGACTCTAGGGAAGTCAGATGCCTCGACCTCATAAAAGACCTTGTCATAAACCTTGCCTAGCTGCCAATGATAAGCATGGTAATGGATGTTGTAGTGGCTGATATCCCACCCAAGTTCGTCCTCCTCTTGTCACGCTCATGGAGAAAAAGGCTAGGTGGTACCTTGCAGATGGATCTTTCTTATGCCACAATCCCAGTTTTTGGAGGAGAGGTAAAGAGACTTTACAGAGAAAATCAACTTGCCTACATCGTTAGTGATGAGAATAATTTTGTAAGCCATCCCATCTATGCATTGGACATGGACTTTGGGGCATGCATTCTGCAAATAGATGATTCTCAGCCAGCTCCTTTGCAGCTCACAAAGCCTACTTATCAGTAGTCTAATGGAGAGAGTACTCTCGTTTGGAGCATGTTCTTTGATGGTTCCAGTACCAAAGACTCAACATGTGTAGGTGTAGTTTTGATTTCTCCTTCAAAGGAGACTATTCATTTGTCTTTTAAACTTGATTTCAAGACTACTAACAATATAGCAGAGTATGAGGATTTGTTGTTGGGATTAAATGCTATGAAGGAGATGGGAATCAAAGGTCTAAAGGTGTTTGGAGATGCAGATTGCATCATACAACAAGTGAACAATACTTTCCAAGCAAAACATGTCAGGTTGAAAGCTTACAAAGATGAGGTATGGAAACTTAGGGACTCTTTTTCCATTTTTGATATTTCTTATATACCCAAAGCTATGAATCACGTAGCTGATTCCCTTGTTGGCTCGGCCAGTATGTTCATTCCTCCTATGCCTCCTAGACTGAACTATGAAATCCAAGTCAAATACAGACCATCCCTACCTGACAATGTCAAGTATTGGAAAGTATTTCAAGATGATGACGAGCTTAGTTGATTTCTCCAGGTCGTAGATGAATTTTCTGATATGCATATTGACCGGGAAAATCAAAATGTGGAGGAATCCAAAAAGCCTAAGTTGAAGAGAAAAATGGGTCAACACGATATTGTTCACCTGCCCAACAATTATATACCTCGGGGTTTGGTGCCTCTCGAGAATCTTTTTGACCAAAATGATGTCCCCTACAAACCTGATAAGAAGGAGAAAGATCCTGCTATCCATGAGCACAATATAGGAAGCTAGAGTCATCCTAAATTCATAAATATGTCCACTGAGTTAACTGTTGATTAGAGGTCAGAATATTGCAGCCTTATGAAGGAATTCACTGATGTATTCGCCTGGAAATACAATGATCTGAAAACCTATAATATTGATGTCATTCAACATAAGATTCCCCTGGAGAAAGACACCATCCCATTCAGAAAGAAGTTGAGACCTATCAGTCCTCTCTTATTGCCTGTAATCGAAAAAGAAATAAAAAAGCTCCTCGATGCCAAAATCACAATTCCACTGAGATACTCTAAATGGGTTTCAAACCTAGTGATAGTGAGGAAGAAAATTGGTGAGATCAGGTTATGCGTTGATTTTAGGAACCTAAATAAATGCTCCAAGAAAGATAATTATCCCTTACCCAAGATGGAGCATTTGCTGCAGAGAGTTTCAAGAACTAGTGTCATGTCTTTCCTAGATGGATTCTCAGGCTATAACCAGGTTTCTATACACCCTGATGACTGAGAAAAAACTGCCTTTACTACTTCCTTGGGTACCTTCATGTACGCCAAGATGCCATTCAGGCTAATGAATGTCGGGGCCACCTTTCAAAGGGCCATGGACATAGCCTTTGTGGGAGAAAAGGACAAGTTTGTCCTCATCTATCTTGATGATATCACAGTTTATTCCAGTAGTCATGAAGAGCATCTGAAGCATCTGAAAAGAGTATTTTTGAAATGTAGACAGTTCGGGATTTCGCTGAACCCAAAAAAGTCTCAATTTGCTCTCAATAAGGGTAAGCTCCTAGGCCACATTGTTTCAGCAGAGGGAGTGAAAATTGATCCAACTCCGGTTGAAGCAATTTAGAAGTTGTCCATACCAAGGTCAAAGAAGGATATCCAATCCCTGCTCGGTAAGATAAATTTTGTCAGAAGGTTTATTCCTAATTTTGTCGAGTTAGTGAAACATATAACCTCTATGCTGAAAAAGGGATCTGAGGTCAAATGGACAGACAATGCAAGAAGTTCATTCCAGGATATCAAGCAGGCTATCATGGAATCTCCTACTCTAATCAGTCCAGATTACACCAAGAACTTCTATATTTTCTCTTTTGCTTCCTATGACACAGTGGCAACAGTCTTGTTACAAAAAGATGATGAAAGTCTTGATCACCCAGTGGCTTTCTTCAACAAATCACTCATCAATGTTGAACTAAGGTATGATCCTATAGAAAAACAAGCCTATGCTCTCATTAAATCATTAAAAGCTTTCAGAATTTATATCCTCCATGCAAAGGTTGTTGCCTATGTTCCTTCAGCCTCTGTGAAGGATGTCTTGACCCAACGTAATATTGATGGAAAGAGAGCCAAATGGATCGCAAAGCTAATTGAGTTTGACATAGAAGTGAAGCCCACTAAGCTGGTAAAAGGCCAAGGCCTTTCCAAGCTCATGACAGAAGAGAATTGTGATCTTATAGGCATAAATTTCATTCGAGTAAGTTCAACAAGTTTGCAGATAGAGATAACAGCAGAAGAGCAGCATGACAGCCAGAAGGTGGCTGAGAATTTGTCTTCATGCGAGTGGTATTCAAGTATTGTTCATTTTTTACAGAAGTTGGAGGTTTCTCCTAAACTTAGCATGACTCAAGCCCGAGCTCTTAAGATCAGAGCAATTAAATTCTGCATTAATGATAATCTTTTGTATTGGAAAGATCCTTCTGGTTTACTATTAGATGTTTGGACAAAGACGAGTCAGCTGAAGTCATGCATCAGTTCCATTCAAGTATTTGTGGAGGCCATCATTACCGGAAGACCACAACTCATAATATCCTAAGGGCTGGGTATTATTGGCCTTTTCTTTTTTTAGATGTGTGCGCCTTTGTGAAATCTTGTGATAAGTGCCAAAGATTCACAGGGAAGCAACAACTCAAATTTCTGCCCCTGAGACCTATTGTAGTGAATGGTCCCTTTCAGTAGTGGGGCTTAGATTTCATAGGCGAGATTAATCCTTCATCTAGTGGTCAGCATAAGTGGATCCTAGTAGCCACTGACTATTTTACCAAGTGGATAGAGGCAATCCCCATTAGAAATGCCACTCATCAAATCGTCATGAAGTTTCTCTATGAAAACATCCTGATCAGATTTGGCTGCCCAAAAAAGCTAGTGACAGATAATGCAGTAGCCTTTAAAGATGATGCATTGGTTGACATGTGTAAGTCAATGGGCATTTAATTAGTATACTCTACTGTAAGTTTTAAACCTGCGAAGTAAAGCAATGCATATATATTCTTAAGCAATACAGAAATTAATCAATGGCTCATACACAGAATACACAGAGATCTTTACCGGAAACCCTCAACCGGGAAAACCTTTCTTTTTCATTATATCGAATTTCACCATTCGCCATACAATATATACAATGTTTGTAGGTATTCCGTAGATACCAAAACCCTAATCCCTTAATCCGGGATTAATTTACAAATCAGCTAAAAATAGCAAAATCCGCTAAAAATAGCAAATAACCGCACCCACACACAGTTGTTGTAGCGCACCCACACACACACACACACATG
>ML859510.1:5953-25455 GCA_009831015.1 Picea engelmannii | reverse complement strand
TGTTGTTAAAGTTAAGGAAGGTTTTCAAGTATGTGATCATATACACCAGGTCTATTACAGAGTTACAAATCAGATTTGGATGATGAAATTGATGAGGGATTTTGGTTGAGGTATATTACAGATAGAGGTTGTATAACAATGAGGTTGTGGCACATGGTTTGATGTAAATGTTTATGGTATTTGGCTATGGATAGTGTGATGTATTGCTAGAGAACTTTTGATGGTTATATTGGTATATGTATTTGGTATATGGTTGAGTTACATGTTGGGTACATGGTTGAGACAAGTAGTTGATGAGTTGGCACATACATGAGGTATATAGTTGATGATGTTGGTAAATCTTGATGAGTCATAGTTTATGTGTATTTGATGCATGATTGGTACATATTCGGTGCATGGTTGATGCACTCATTGATGGTACAGGTTGGTGCATGGTTGATTCACTTGTGTATGGTACAGGCTGATTACAGGTTGAGGTATAGGTTGGTGCATGGTTGATGCACTTGTTTATGGTACAAGTTGATTACAAGTTGTTTGGTATAGGTTAGTGCATGGTTGATGCACTTTTTTATGGTACAGGTTGATTACAAGTTGAGGTACAGGTTGATGCATGGTTAAGGTTATTGGTATAGGTTGTTTGGTGTAGGTTTATTGGTACAAGTCATTTGGTGTAGGTTGATTGGTACATGTTTACAACAGTATCTCACAGTGATAGTGTGACAATGGCTCCATCATTCTACTTCTACGTCAAGGAGGTTGGACAGGGCAAGGACAAGTGGTTGTAGCCACCTTCCGGTTGTATCCAGAGAACATAGGGGGTTGTATCCTCCTTTTGGTTGTAGCCAGAGAATTGGGGAGTTGGAGCTTTCCTTAGGTTGTAGCCTGAGAAACTAGGGGGTTGGAGCCTCCTTCCAGTTGCAGCTACAAAACAAAGGAATTTGATTCTTCCAATGAATGTAATTCTTAAAGACATATAAGAAAAAGAAGTCTGTGGTTTTCTCCCGCTTTAGGTTTCCACATAAAACACTGGTGTACTATGTATGTGTATGATTTCTCATTTGTTGATTGTTTATTTACTCTGCAACTATTAGATGATACTGCTACATTGATATAACACTTTCATTTTATGGTGAAAAATGATTAAATTTATCTATTACTAATTCACACCCCCTCTCAGTAATCCAACAGTTAATCATTACATAGGGTCTTATATTTTATGTTCTGTAGTGATGGATCATGTACGTGTTCCCGAGAACACAAATTTGTTCATTTTGGGGTCTCGAAGTGGAAAAAATCAGAACTTTTGAATGAAAAAGATATAAAAGTAGATCTTATTTTTCAAAAATGGTAATATCCTTGGTGCAAGAAGAAAAAATTGATTTTTATAATCTCTGTATAATATTTACTCGATCATGTTCTCCTTGTTCTTCCAAACAATCTTGATTCCTTTCCGTACACACTAGTGCTAGATTAGAACAAATATGTTGAACAAAATAATTTTCATGTTCATGTAAAACTTGCTTGATCAAGATAAGAAAAATATTACTGATTTTACGGGACCATGTGTTATGGTTCAAATTAGTAGGAAACACTATTTTCTATAGGATTCACTCAGAATAGTATCCAATTTTTTCTTTCTCATTCTTTCTTTTCGTAGTAGTGTGAAAAGAAGGAAGGTTTGTCTTCAAGTTGTTCAAGATAAAATAGTGGGATAGTGGTGTTGAGTCTCTTGACCTTTTGGTAAGTTATTATTCATAAGTCGGTTCTCCTTCCAGATGAGGGTAGGGATATAACTCAGTGGTGAAGTATCACCTTGACATGATGAAATTCATCAGTTTGAGCTTGATTATCCCTAAACCTAATGTGAACCCTTCCATCAAACATTTTTTTGTTTTTATCTTATAGCTCTCTTTACTCCAGACGCTCGTGTCATTTACACAAGATCTTTTTTATGGTATTTAATGATATTTATTTTCCCTATAATTGGGGTAAAGAAGAAATGAAATGACCAAAATGGAGTTGGCTATTGAAATTGGAAGTTATGCAAATTGTCATAATGAACAAAAATGGTTTATGTTCATTTCATTAAATAAATATTTATCTTTATATCATGTGAGTTGAGTGGTTGGTATGAGATTTCCAATTATATTAAATCAAGATTATACAATATATTTATTCTATTCATTGGTATGAAAAAAACGGGTAAAAAGAAATGAAAAAAAGAAGATCCTGGATAGTGAAATTTGAAGAGATAAAAAGTTATCAATTTCTATGCAATCCATGGACCGAATCCAATTTGGTGAGATTTTTAATTCAAATCCTTTCACACTAGGAGTGCCTTATAAATATATTTGACCTTAGAATTCTCAATACGTTTCTTTACGCGATCTACGTAAAAGAAATCCATATTTTTTGGTCAAAGGTATAGTAGTACTTACATTATTGGTCCTCACATATCACTTCAATAGTAAAAGTAGTAGGATAGATAGAAAAAAATTCTATTTGATGAAACTATTTCCTATACATATAAACATTTTGGAACTTGGAAATGAAACATCGGAAGAATATTTAAAACCTTTCACTAAAAATTGGTTGATATTTCCGCATATTTTCTTGCCTTTCCAATTGAAAAGATATTATAATCGATCCATAGAACATTCATATCCCATTAGTGTCAATTAAAGATATGACAGGAACATGAACAAGAAGGATGAGAAAGATATTCCCTCAATATTGATTGTTATATGAATATATTCTATAAAATGGATGAGAATATATCATGGAAATTGACCTTTCAATTTCAATTGGTAGATTCTCATCCATTATTATTTATTTTGCGTTTTCATCGAGAGAATGGATTGATTCAATTTTCATCATATTTCGATAAAGAATATGCGGAGTTCTCTACGAGAGAAATCAATAAATGAAATACAAAAGATGTCTTTCACATCACAATATATGAATTAAACCCATTGTTCCTTATGGTAGTTCCAAAAAAGCGTATTTCTAGATCCAAGAAAAAAATTGGTAAAAATGTTTGAAAGGGAAAAGCATATCGGGCCACAATAAAAGATTTTTCTTTAGCTAAGTCTATCTCCACCGATCATTCAATTTTTTTTATTGCATATCCAATGATGATTCCTATGGATCATCCAAATAAAAATTGACATCAATTGATTTGGATGATCTATGGAACAACAGAAGCGAATATACAAAAACACCCTCCAGGACCCTAGAGAACGGTGATGTGAAAAAAAATCATTTTCTTCGGGCTCTCCCAAGGGTGGTCGTATGAAAGGGACATGGTCATTAATTAATTCCACTACATTACTTCCCTTCATCCAATCTAGAGAAATGGGGAATTTCTCCACTATTCCTCTATCCATTCCTCCTTCCCACTGGAAAGGGATTAGAGTTCATCTTTTTTTACAAGGATCCTGAATGAAATTCAACATTACCATTATGCTACATTTCCGGTAGCTCAACCTTATCAACATCCCAATCCATCCATTCCAATCTGAAACTAGGATAAAACATATTTATTATTTCTTATAAATAATGGCACATAACCTACATAATCATGCATGTGAATGATATTATTTAATTATGGAATCACTCGTGCATTTCATAATAGATTCAAGTTTTTTCTCTAAGGCGAATAATTAGTATTTCGTAGTTTCAAATATCTTGATTCATCCTTCTTCTACTTTTTCTCCTCCCAATGAATCATCTCTTTATTGGGTTTGAACCCATTCTTTCCCTCCTTTTTGGTTGGATAGAAAAGAGTGAGTACTCAATCCTTTAGGAGAACTCAAAGTAATCATCTTTCTTCATATCTCTACCATTTATAATGTGTAATTCCCAAAACCATTATGGTAGAGATACATGAGCTGACCAAAATATAGATGCGTAATCTAGTGCAACTTTTTATCCTATTGATTAAACCCCTTTCTACATCTCAGTAGCTCAAAATAGGATCAATTCATTAATTAGCAACATGTATATGGTAATATTAGCTCGTATGTAATATTATTGCGAGCTATCAATATATTTGTATGTATCCCCTAAAATTGAAAAGTACAATAGGATATTGGAGAATAATCATACAAGAGATCTCAGAAACATAGTTTCATTCTAGATATGTATATGATAAAATCATCCAGATTGGAAAGTGATTATATAAAAATGTATCTCTCTTTATTGTTTGGAATATAGCTACTCTGATTCTTCCCATCAGGAGAAAAAATTGATAGATATTCTTTGTCCGATAACGCATGTGACTATTTCCCCATTCTCTCTTGGAGCAATGGGATCTGAACCCACGACTTCCATCACCCTAAGATGGAACACTACCAAGTTACACCATGCTCCGTTATAACCATCAACCAACATAAAATCGATTCAAATTTCAATTCCCGAACTTCTATTTTATTTGGACATCTATTATTATCACATATTACTCCCTTTGCTAGACACGTTCCATAACATTGATGATCTTGTGTAAATAAGCTAGTGTGGTCCCTATGAAGCCGCCATGATGAAATTGGTAGATACACTTCTCTTAGGAAGCAATGCGAGAGAATCTCGGTTCAAATATGAGTGGCGACATTTTTCCAAGAAGATCTCATCAATCACTTCTTTCTATGTAGCAATATCTGTTCAATCTATTTCCATTGTGATAGATCAATCTTGTCTTTCCATCATAGATCTCATTCGGGAGTAAATTGAATAAATTGGTTTTATTATGATATTCATCACTTTAGAACATATATTGGCTCACATCTCTTTTTCTCTCATTTTGGTTATCACTCTCATTTATTGGGGAACCTTAGTTTATCGAATTGAAGGATTAAGTAGTTTGGGAGGAAAGGGAATGATAGTTACTTTTATTTGTACATCATGATTATTAATTAATCGTTGTCTTTATTCAGGACATTTACCGTTGATTAATTTGTATGAATCATTCATGTTTCTTTCCCGGAGTTCCTCTGTGGTCCATATAGTTCTAGAAGTACAAAATTGAGATGATCGGTAGTTAGGTGTAATCATCGCACCAAGTGTTATGTTAACTCATGGTTTTTCTACTTTAGGCCTTTTGGAGGAAATGCAATGATCTGAAATGTTAGTACTCATGCTACATTCTCATTGGTCAATGATGCATGTAAGTATGATATTGTTCAGCTATGAAACCCTTTTATGTGGATCCCTAGCATCAATATCTCTTCTAGTGATTATGTCTGGAGTAAATAGACATGTTATTTTTGGTGCGATGGACAATTTATTTTCCCGATTCATTCTTCCCAATGACAATTTTTATCACATGAAAAACAAAAAAGTGATTTACAATACACTTTTGATTTTTCATCAATGAATTATCATAAATGTCAATTGATTCAACAATTAGATCATTGGAGTTATTGTGTGATTGGTCCTAGTTCTTCTCTTTCAACCATAGGTACTCTTTTTGGAGCAATATGGGCCAATGAAGCATGGGGATATTATTGGAGTTGGGATCCAAAAAATACTTGGGCATTAATTACTTGGACCATATTCGCAATCTATTTGCATACTAGAATGAATAAGGGTTGGCAGGGTGAGGAACCGACAATTATGTCTTCTTTAAGATTTTTATAGTTTAGATCTGTTATTTGGGGGTTGATCTATTAGGAATAGGGTTACATAGATATGGATGGTTGGAACCATAAATGGAACAAATTACCGAAGGGAAAAGAAAAGGACATATTCAATCTAGTTCCTTTATGTAATTGATAAGTGACATCAATAACTATTCCAAGTTATTTCAAAGATTGATTATAGAATGATGGAATCACTACTTGAAATAACTTGAAATATATTTTCTCAAAATAAAAGAGAGAATTGAATTGTTGATTCGCTCCATTCCATTCATTTCTCAAAAGAGAATTGGATCCTATTAATTAGATTATATAGATAACAAGCTATTTGGAAAGTACAAAAATAATACTTTTCCATTCATTTCATGGACGGAAGGATCGAGATGAACTAAATTCTATCCCATCATATAATAGAAAGAGGACTGGACCAGGATAAGCATCAATACCTATTATGGGTAGAAAGAGACAAAGCGGGATAAAAATATCTCTTGGTCTAGAATTTGTTAAATAAGGGTTCGTCACATTTTCAAATTATATAGAATATTCGACGTAACATAGACAACAAGTGGATGGGATTGAATATTGTTACAATTTATTCTATTGTAGTCCACATGATTTTATATGAAAGGTCGAATAATATTTATAAACAATCATTTTTCTTGGGAAAAAAATATCATCGATTCTGCCATAAAACCATTGATTTTTGGAAACGCAAGAGAAGCCATTGAAAAACTAATGGACATAGTGTTTTAGGTATTAGTATATCCCTACCATTTATTTCATCAATAATAAGAGTACGTATCCTATCATCACTTGTTCCCGCTAAGAATGAAAATGCCACACCAATTGATTAATGAAATATCATTTGAAGATGGATCCATTGAGACCTGTATATGCCATGGAACCAACAATTACAAAGCCCATATGAGATATTGAAGACTATACTCCTTTTCCAATTCTGTTGACCTAGAGAAGTTGGAGCTGCATAGATGATTTGAACCACTCCTATCATTACCAACCGCGATGAAAATAAATATCAAATGAGCAAGAGGTAGAAATTCCATGTTTGGATTAACCCATATCCTCCCATTTTCAATGGAACTCTGGCTACTGAAGCATACATTTACTATAATTCACTTTCCCATGAGTATCACATAACTAGGTATGTAAGGAAAAAATGGTGATTTGATTGCATACATGATGAAGAACCCTAAATAGAATATTATTTCCAGTATTACGAAATACTATTTCTTATCCAATATTCCTGAACCTAATGTTGGTCTATCAGATCCCTAGAGACCCATACTAATATTGGTCTATCGAATTGGAAATGGTACCGGATGGAATGTATAGGTAATGAAAAGAAGTTATTACCTAAAGTATACTATTGAATCAACTCATTCCCTCCATCTATGGGTGGGAAAATAATGGGATTAAGGGACCTACATATATGGGCAAAATAACAAATATTGTTGATAGAGCCAAGGTAATTCACTTATTATAGAAGACACTTTCCATCTCTCTATAAAACCCATACTTGAGATATTGGATCAAGTATGGGTTTTTATTAGTGGAGAAAAAAAAGAACGAAAAAATATGAGATGGATTTAGCCTTTTTTATTTTGCATATTCATCAATAATCTAGACTCATCCTGCGTGTTGTCTCATGCCATAAATAAACACGTACACTCAAGAAATATGTTGGACAAGTGGATTCACACTGCTTACAACCTGCGCAGTCTTGGTTCTTGGAGAAGAAGAAATTTTCTTATCTCTACATCCTTCCCAAGGTATCATTTACAATACATTTGTGGGACAAGCTCTTACATAGTGGGTACAACCAATACATTTATCATGAATTTTGACCAAATGTGCCATTAGATTTCCATTAGTTAGTAAAAAAATTTCATTTTGATAAGATCATATATAGCTAAATTTTCTAATATATGTCCAATAAAGATGGCTAAAAACGAGATATTATGAATATAAAAGAATCAATAATTATACTATCAATTCTATTTGGAACCAATATGTTAAGATTCTGTATTTTTTCAATGGGATAGATATTTGTATCATTTTGATCCCTCTAGATCACCTCGAATATGATCCAATCATGACAGTTCATTTTCATAATGAGTTTAATATGGATCAATCATGGTTTTGATCGATCATAATACTATAGATATTTCGATAGATTCTAGTCATATAGAATAGATGATGAAATATTGTAACTGTAAAGAGTATTCTATTTATTATTGATGTAGTATTCATTAGATCAATCCCCTTTTGTGGATTGATCATGTCGGGTATTGTAAATGGCCAAATCCCCTTTTGCGAATTGGTCAAACCCTAATTGTAATAGGCTAAATGAGAAGTCAACCCCCATAATATATTAAAGTGGTTATAACCACCTAGAATGAAAAGTTGGCCTTGCCAGTGAAAAGACACCTCAGTTCAACACCTGCCAGATTGTATAAATAAGAGAGGCTAGCACCTCATTTGTTCACTCACTCACTTGTTCATCAGAGCGCAAGTTTGGAGCTGCAGTTGGAGAAGAAGGAAGAGAGAGAGAGAGAGGCACATACTTGGGATAATTCTTTCTGTATTGTTTGTTTTATTCTCTTGGCATTGTATTGGCTATCTATATTAAGGAATTGTTTGTTGGTTTTTCTCACCCATGAGGGTTTCCTAGGATAAATGATGTGTCTCTTGTGATTGTGTATTTCTCAGTGATATTATCTATGCTATGGTTATCTAGTGAATTTAAAAGAAACCTAATAATATCTTAAACCTTAACATGGTATCAGAGCTAAGCTTAAGAGAGCATCTTTCACAAGAAGAAAAAAAACATCATTGTTGCCGCACATGAAAATTAGGGATTTTATTGAAGAAGGTTTTCAACCTTAAAGTCATCTAGAAAAGTGTACCCTAGCCCAAGGAACTCTTTAGCACCTTCAACGCACCTTTTCAGTGGGTATATCTCTCGGAAAGTGAAACCCTAGTTTTCACCGGTGTTATTGGATAAATCCGTAAGTGCAGACACAAACCGATCTCCCTAGATCCACCTGGATCTAGAACAAAGCAAGAAAGAACATGACTCTTTCCCTAGATTTCAACTATTGAATTAAATAGGAGGCAAGAACAAAGAACATACCTTATTATCACTTCCTTTGATCTTTGTTGCTCCCGCTTCGCTCCAGTGCTCTTGTGAAGCCAAGATCAAGACAACACAAACCAACCAAAGTGAAGAAAGCGCAATCTATTTAACAATCAATCTATGTATATGATCAAGGAGTTATACAATAAAGTGGACTTAGCTTTATGGGAAAGGGACATATTATTGTATCATATTAATGGAAAGTAAAGATTACAACCCAAGCCTTGATGTTGCAAACTTCCTTTCGATGGCCCTTGGCTCCGACACACACACTTTCTCACTTGCATGAAGAAGATCAACTCCTTTGGATGAACTTGCCGGAATCTCCTGGTTGTTGTAGCATCAGTCCTTCACACAATTCTTTCACTAATTCTCCAATGAATCTTGCTTCTCTTTTCTTGCTTAACCTTTTCCATGAGAATTCCCTCAATATATAGGAGAGAATGAATTAGTTACTTGGATATGAATGATCCCAAAATATCAGGGAATCCAGTACTATGATAACCATTCGAATGCCATCTCATCCTTCTAGAAGATTCCCTTCTAGAAGCATCGAGAATTCATCTTTTTCCTTTCTTTAGAAAGAGTTTGTACCCTAGTAGTTCAACAAAATGTGAACTTCTCGCACCCTGGATTAAGGTGGCTTGCGAGAATCATGCATTCTCGCAGGAAAATATACTAGTAGCCTACGAACAGTCCTCAAAAATGTGATTTCTGGAAAGAGATGAAGGTAAATTTTCTCAGGAGAAAGTTCTAATGAAGAGCCTGAATACACCATCATCAATACATCATCATGACGACCAA
The DNA here is from genome assembly GCA_009831015.1 of Picea engelmannii. NCBI lineage: Eukaryota > Viridiplantae > Streptophyta > Pinopsida > Pinales > Pinaceae > Picea > Picea engelmannii. The sequence continues at coordinate 15,861 of ML859510.1, read as the reverse complement.
AATCATGGGTAACAGAATGCCCCCCAAAGTATGAGGTTAGAACTAGTGATAGCTGAAATACTTTGTACGTTGCATGTGTGTGTCGGGAACCAGGAGCACACCTAATCGGAAACCTGTGAACAACCAAGCATCTGCAGAATATCATATATACCAATACTGAGGTAGTCATTCCCATACTCAGATCATAGACTGATGACAATTGTAGACCTGGGTCATGGCCACCAATCATACACTATGGATCCATGCCATCAAAATATAGCATAGCCACCGAAATACACTGTGAATCTATGCGAGAAATTTCAAATCAAGACAACATAGCCACGAGACATACACAATGGATCTATGTGTCGCAAATTATACATACTCCATCGCAACCTGGACAAACATGATATCCAGGGTCTTCAATCTTGTCGCCCAAAGTACGAATCTAACCATGTGATTACATGTGTTGAAGTCGAACATGGCAGAAACCACTTGATTACCGGTCATTGATGAAACCGTTAACAAGTGCGAGGGAAATCACCATTGATGTCAATGACTCCCAAGGTACCCTAGTACAATCCATCAAGTGTGAATGAATGAGTTGAAGTCGAACATTCGATGGAATCTTTCAATCAGGAGTCAATGATGTAAACCCATTGTCGAAAGCGAGGAAACCTGCCATTGAGGCATGCAAGCTCCAAGGTACCAAATATATTATAAGTCTTGATTCCGGATAATGAGCTGAAGTCGATGGAACAAAACTCATCACAGGACGGCCTTGATGTATCCCCCGTCAATGACACGAAATGAGTAATAGATTTTGAAGGTGAAACAGAGTATTATGCAAATTGAACCGGACACAGGGAAGGCCAACACGGAGAGAATGGACAACTACAGATGGCCGACTCAATATAGGTTTCAGATGGACTTCTCTTGAACATATGAATGACACGACCAATGATTTGGCAACATTGACTCAAAGACGACACAGGGAATGACCTTGTAGCAAATCGAATGAGAGGCAAATGGATTTTCCAAACAGGCTTCAAATGATGAATAGGGGGTGTCATGTTCAAGAGTGACACTTACTGCCAATTAATATGAAGATGAAAACATATCCCTTTCCCAAAATTTCCCCCACCATTTCTAGTGAGTACCTCTTTATTTTTACGCAATCTTGAGGAGGATAACATATGCTTGTTGATGTAAGCTCATCCTTCGGATGAGTCCCTTGGAGTATGTTTAACGAACCCTAAGAAGGAGTGGTTCAGCCCCATCACGGGTCTGTCAATGTTTGTTTAACAAGTCCAGAGATATAAAACTCGAAGGTTTTTCATGATTATAGAGTTTGGAAAAACACTTAAAAGAGAACTCTCTAAGTTCGTTTTTCGTAAAGTAGTCTGATGAGACCGAAAAAGAGATAAACTATCGCTCAACAGATGTTTTCTTCAAATACTTTAACGAGCATGAAAAGAACAAGATCGCTCGGCAATATTTTCATGTTTAGAGAGTCTAAAAAGAGCTTAAAGGGAACTCCAGGGGGTTCCTTTTTCGTATAACCATTACGAGTCCGAAAAAGTGATAAAAGTATACTCGGTTACATTCTCATTAATTTACGAGCACGAGAAAGAACAAAGACTAAGATCGATAACTTATTGGTGCAAGTCCGCGACCCTCACGGTCCAACCCACGCTCACCAGGACCTTCTTCGTTTCACGGACCCGAAGAGCTAGCTTGCCCCTCTACTCCTCTAGGGAGTTTCACTACCCACAGTAACACTCCTGCGATTTCCCCTTTTCACTTCTCGGGATTTCGGGTCTCGCGATATCGCGAGCCCTGTATGCACATTCTCGTGCAACTCCAACTCCTGAACCCTGATAGTCAACAGTCAACGCTTTCCACTCATCGGGATTTTCCCTATCGGGATATTGCCACTCGCGATATCAACAACTTGACTTTCCAAACCCCTAGTACCGAGATACTGATTTCCCGATACAGTGCCACCTGGACTCCACTCGCTCCCGGGGTCCCACACTGCCACGTCACCTTCAGGATTTCATGGATCGCGAATCCACGATGCAAGTGTTCCCTGATGTCGAAAACCCTGAACGCCGAATCCCGACCTTTCGGGATCTTGTGCCACCTGTCCCGTGGAAATCAACGGCTCTGGTTAATTCGGGAATTCGCGACTCGTGACTTCAACGAGTCTGCGCCTCACCTCGTCAAACGCCGAATGTTGAACCCCGATGGGCTTTGATTCTTCCTGCGCCTATGAGTTAACTCTCGCGCAGCTTCTCCACGATCCAATGATCGGCGGGATTTCACGAGTTCCTTCTGTGAACCCTGTCCGTCAATTCTCCTTCTTGGAGATTTCTCTATTCTAAAGCTCCTTCCAATTTGGAACTTCTCCTGGGTCTGTTCCCAAGGTCTTCACGACGGAAACTATCCCTCCTAAGCTTGATTTCTCTGACTCCTTCAGATATTTTTGCGCACACACTGATGCTCGACCTCAACAACTCTCGAATTGTTGAGTCTTCCAGACTCTGTGCGCCTACAGCAACAACAGTCTCTACCTTCCCTTGCTCAGACTTCCCACTGAGACTTCAAATTCAGCCTGAACATCTCCTGCACGGTTCTGATAACCCAATTTAACTCTGGGTAAATGAGAATAAGAGTTTAACTGTCTAGCCTCATCAACGCACTCTATGCGGATGAATTCAACTGCACTCTATGCAGGAATCTCCTGGCTCAGACAAAGAAACAATTGAAACTCGTTCTCTTCTCTCTCAGACTTCAGGAAACCTCTGAAATCACATGCACAGCATATTCAAAAGTAAATGCATACAAGGAAAATAAACATCCATGAGCATAATATCAACACAGAGACACAACACAAACCATGAAGTTGAATCAAAGACTCTTCTATTAATCCAATCTGTACATGGGTGTTCTACACAAGTTCTCTGCTCTTCTCTTCTCTTCTGGATGTGAGAATGATACAATAATACAAAGGAGGGTGCCTATATTCTGTTTGCCCTCTCAAAATCTGAAACTATCAAATCTACAATAAATTCCTATCTAACAACATTAAATCTAATAAATGCCTTCCTATCTATAATACAATACAAGTGCTCTTCATTACATTAACTCATTAATGCTTGGCGCAACAATTATCAAGGTAAAATTCAAAAAAAAGGAGTTTGTTGGCTTGTCCAGCTGTCTTTTCCTGCTCCACGCGCTGGCTCACTTGATGAGTGAGCGATGCTCCTGCATCATACTCCTCGGCTCAAAAGATTTCATGGGCTCCTGTCCATGAGCTCTTGCACAGTCTGCCCATGTTTATGTATCACTACTTCTGTTTCCCAGCTGGCATCCTCCACTGGGTGATTCTTCCACTTCACCAGGTATTCAAAATATTGCTTTCTCCTGGTCTTCCTGCCTACTCTTTTATCCAGTATGCACTCCATCTGAGGTGTTTGTGCAACTGGAAATTGTTTCTACCACTGGACCACTGGTTCTTCAGTTCTAGCCTCTGCTTGCTCAGCCCTATATGGGTATAAATCCGAAATATTAAAAATCGGAGATATCCCGATGCCCTCTGGCAACTCAATTTCATATGCATTCTCCCTAAACTTCTTCAGGACTTTTCATGGCCCAATTTTCTTCATCTTGAGCTTGTTATATGTTCCCCTCAGGAACCTTTCCTTCCTTAAGTGCGCCAGAACCATGTCCCCAACTTCAAACTGAAGTTGTCTCTTTCGCTGATTGGCTCTACGCTTATACTCTTGATTTTATTTCATCAGTCGCTGCTTCACCTTCGTGTGAAGTTCCTCCATCGCTTCAGTGAATTCTTCAGCACGAGCGCTGCTAGTTTCAGCCTGTCCTGACTCCCTGAGCTCAGAAACTCCCCTCGGCTGTGTTCCATACAAAATCTGGAATGGGCTTCTTCCTGTACTCTTGTTCACAGAGTCATTGTAAGCAAACTCTGCCTGTGGTAATATCTGGTCCCAACTGTTGTGGTGCTCTGTCACCAAGCTTCTCAATAAATCCCCCAGAATTCTATTCACCACCTTGGTTTGGCCATCCGTCTGCGGATGATAAGCCGAACTTAATGCCAAATTAGTTCCCAGTTTCTTCCATAGAGTCCTCCAAAAATGACCTATGAATTTAGTATCCCTGTCTGAGACTATGCTTCTCGGCAACCCATGCAATCTAATGATTTCTTTGAAAAACAAATTCGCGATGTGGGTCGCATCGCTGGTCTTCTGACACGGTATAAAATGTGCCATTTTCGAAAACCTGTCCACCACCACAAAGATGGAATCAACTCCCCTTTGTGTCCTCGACAAACCCAATACAAAATCCATACTGATTGCCTCCCATGGCCTTTCAGGTATGGGCAATGGTTGGTAAAAAACCGTTTTCTATTTTCGGCCCTTCACGTGTTGACATATCCTGCATCTGTCAACAAACCGTTTGACATCGGTGTGCATCCCCGACCAAAAATATGATTCGCTCAGCTTCGCGAATGTTTTGTCATGTCCAAAGTGACCCGCTAAGCCTCCGCTGTGCTTTTCTCTCACCAGATTCTCCCTCATGGAGCAATTTGGTATGCACAATTGATTGCCCCTGAACAACAATCCTTCCTGGATCATATATTCCAGCCACGAACTTCGATCCCTGAGAACTGGATTCTCAACTGCTTCGTATGCTTCTCCGAAGTCTGCATCACCTGCATACATATCTTTCAGATTTTCAAAACCCAAGGTTTTGACTCTAAACTCCTGCAGCAATAAACATTTCCTGCTCAAAGCAACAACCACTTTGTTAGCAGTTCCTGAAATGTGCTTAATGAAAAATGTGAAATTTTGCATGTACTCTACCCATTTTGCATGCTTCTGGTTCAACTTATCCTGTTGACTTACAAACTGCAATGCATGATTATCGTTGTACAAAACGAATTCCTTGGGTATTAAGTAATGCCTCCACTTTTTCAATGCATGTATGATGGCATAAAACTCTTTATCATATGTGGAGTGCTTCAGCTTTGCGTCATCCAGCTTCTCGCTGAAATATGCAACAGGTCGATCATCCTGACTCAAGACCCCTCCAACAACATACCCACTGGCATCACATTTCACCTGAAATGTCTTTTGAAAGTCAGGCAACACCAGAATTGGTTGCTCTGTAATTTTCCGCTTCAACATATTGAAGCTCCTTTCAGCCTCTGTTGTCCAATGAAAAAATTTATTCCGCTTCTTCACGATGTCCATCATTGCTGCACTAATTCCACTAAAATTTTGAATGAGTTTTCTGTAGAAACTAGCCAGTCCATGGAAAATTCTCACCTCGAAAACATTACGGGGTGATGGCCAATTCCTGATTACCTCCACCTTCTCAGGATCCATCTTCAACTCATTGGCCGAAATCACAAAGCCCAAATAAATGAGCTTTGTCTGCATGAATGAACATTTCTTCAAATTGATCAGCAGCTTCTCCTGCTGCAGTTTTCTCATCACGATAGCCAAATGATTTAAATGTTCAGCTTTGGTCTTGCTGAAAATCAATATGTCATCCAGATACACGACCACAAATTTGCCAATGAATTCACGTAGGACTTCATTCATTAGCCTCATGAATGTGCTCAGTGCGTTTTTCAAACCAAACGGCATGACCAACCATTCGTACAAACCCTCATTTGTTTTGAATTTTGTCTTCCATTCATCTCCTTCTCTCATCTGGATCTGGTGATATCCTCTCTTGAGATCAATTTTCGAAAAATAATTTTCCCCACTTAGGCAATCCATCAGATCATCCATTCTCGGCAGTGGAAATCTGTACCTGATGGTGATTTTATTGATCGCTCTGGAGTCTGTACACATTCTCCAGCCTCCATCCTTCTTCGGACTTAGTACTATCGGAACAGCACACGGACTTAGACTCTCCCTAACCAGTCCTTTATCCAGCAAATCCTGTACCTGCCTTTTGACCTCCTCATTCTCCTGGGGTGTCAACCTGTATGCAACTTTATTCGGTAAGATGGCTCTGGGTATGAGGTCGATGTGATGACTCACACTCTGCATCGGTGGCAACGAACGAGGTAGTTCATCCACGATGATATCAGTGAACTCTTCCAGCAGTTCCTGAATCTCGTCTGGTAAGTCGTCCACTCTTGTGCTTGTCAGGACAATTCTCGTCTTCCTGACAACAAAGAATTGTGGATCTTCATTCTTTTCCATCTCTGTGAGAAGCTCCTTCCCACTCATGAGAAGTATGGTGTTGTCTACTTCTGGCTTCACTTCCTTATCCTTTATCAAAAGCAATGTGTGTGTTTTCCCATCCTTCTCCAAGGTGTATGTGTTCATTCTCCCATCATGAACCACATTTTTGTCATACTACCATGGTCTACCCAATAATACATGACATACGTCCATGGGAATGACATCACACAGAATTTTATTCCTATATTCACCCATTTTAAATTCAACCAAGAATTGTTTCGTAACACTTACTTGGTGTCCTTTCTGCAGCCATGACACTTTGTATGGACTCGGGTGATTGGTTGTTTCCAGCTCTAGCTTTTCCACCATCTCAGTTGAAACGAGATTATCAGTGCTTCTGCTGTCCACGATGACCTTGCATTTCCAGCCCTTGGTCTTGCAAGTCGTTCTGAATAGTCTGGTTCTCTGAGATGTGTCCTCCACCTCTTTCTCAAGTGTCAAGAGAACTTTGTGTACCGTCAGTGACTTCCCACTTCCGATGTCTTCATCCTCATCATCACGCCTCTGCGCCTCAGTGATGTGAGCTTCTCCTCTATCCATCTTCCTATCTAGACAATCCACGGCTTTGTGTCTGTCTTTTCCACATGTAAAACATGTGATAACTCCTCCTCGGCCTCTTCCTCTGCCTCTGGTACGAGGAATTATGTTGGCATCAGCATAACCGCCTCCTTTCTCTATATGTTGCCTCCTCGATTCAACATATTTCTACCTTGGTTGTGAGGTTCCATCTCGCTCAATATTTCCCTGAGGTCTCTTCCATTCCTCCTTGGGATTCTGAGTTCTATCTTGGGAAATTGCCTTGCCTCTGGGCTGACTCCTCCCTCACCCTCACTGACCTTGCTTGTGGCTCAGCTTCTCTTCGGCTTTCAGATCCATCTGGTACACATCCTCAACTGTTCGGATGGTAACCACGCTTAATTCATCCTGAATATCATATCTTAGCCCATTCAGATACCTCGCCACCTTTTCGTCATCACTCTCTCGATGACCTTCTCTGATGTTGAGCCTATAAAATTCCTCGGTGTACTCCTTCACTGTCATCAGCTTCTGTCTCAGGTTCTACATTTTCCTGAACAGAGTGGTCTGGTAATCCCTCAAGATGAATTTCTCCATCATCTTCACGATCATCCTGTCCCAGCTTTTAATTTTCTGTTTTCCTTTGCAGCGCCTATCAGCCTGCAACTCATCCCACCATAAGGCTGCATGTCCTTTTAACTTAGTAACATCATGCCTTACTTTCTTGTCCTCTTCGATATCCTCATAATCGAAATAGGTGTCGAGTGCTCGGATCCAATCCAGCAACTCTTCTACATTTAGACTCCCCTCATAGACGGGAATGTCCATCTTTGTCTTTGAGCTCATCCTAGTGATAGCTCTTATCAGTCGCTCCGTTGATGCATCCTCTGCTAAGAACTCTTCTGCATCGTGTCCAGCTTCCTCTTCCACCTTGAAATCACTGAACTCCACTGCACCAGCTCCACGTCTCTGTGCAGTCTCCATCTCCTCAAGCCTTGCTCGGAGATCTCTCATATGGCGCTCCATCTCTGGATTCCCTGTCGGCCTACCTCTTCTTCGGGCATCCCTGTCTTCTCGATCAGGTGACTGCCTTTCTCTTCGGGGCGGCATTACAAAATCTGCTTCTCTCTATTACCAGAACAAAGAGAACTCTTCTCCCGCTCTGATACCACTCTGGTGCAAGTCCGCGACCCTCACGATCCAACCCGCGCTCACCAGGACCTTGTTCGTTTCACGGACCCGAAGAGCTAGATTGCCCCTCTACTCCTCTCGGGATTTTCACTACCCACAGTAACACTCCTGCGATTTCCCCTTTTCACTTCTCAGGATTTCGGGTCTCGCGATATCGTGAGCCCTATATGCATGTTCTCGTGCAACTCCAACTCTCGAACCTCGATAGTCAATAGTCAACGCTTTCCACTCATCGAGATTTTCCCTATCGGGATATCGCCACTCGCGATGTCAACAACTTGACTTTCCAAACCCCTAGTACCGAGGTATCGATTTCCCGATACAATGCCACCTGGACTCCACTCGCTCCCACGCTGCCACATCACCTTCAGGATTTTTCGGATCGCGAAACCATGATGCAAGTGTTCCTTGATGTCGAAAACCCCGAACGTCGAATCCCGACCTTCCGGGATCTTGTGCCACCTGTCCCGTGGAAATCAATGGCTCTGGTTAATTCGGGAATTCGCGACTCGTGATTTCAACGAGTCTGTGCCTCACCTCGTCAAACGTCGAATGCCGAACCCCGATGGGCTTTGATTCTTCCTGTGTCTATGAGTTAACTCCCACGCAGCTTCTCCACGATCCAACGATTGGCGGGATTTCGCGAGTTCCTTCTGCGAACCATGTCCGTCAATTCTCCTTCTTGGAGATTTCTCTGTTCTAAAGCTCCTTCCAATTTGGAACTTCTCCTGGGTCTGTTCCCAAGGTCTTCACGGTGGAAACTATCCCTCCTAAGCTTGATTTCTCTGACTCCTTCAGAGATTTCTGCGCACACACTGATGCTCGACCTCAACAACTCTCGAAGTGTTGAGTCTTCCAGACTCTGTGCGCCTACAGCAACAGCGGTCTCTACCTTCCCTTGCTCAGACTTCCCACTGAGACTTCAAATTCAGCCTGAACATCTCCTGCACGGTTCTGATAACCAAATTTAACTCTGGGCAAATGAGAATAAGAGTTTAACTGTCTAGCCTCATCAATTTACTCTATGTGGATGAATTCAACTGCACTCTATGCAGGAATCTCCTAGCTCAGACAGAGAAACAATTGAAACTCATTCTCTTCTCTCTTAGACTTCAGGAAACCTCTGAAATCACATGCACAACATATTCAAAAGTAAATGCATACAAGGAAAATAAACATCCATGAGCATAATATCAACACAGAGACACAACACAAACCATGAAGTTGAATCAAAGACTCTTCTATTAATCCAATATGTACATGGGTGTTCTACACAAGTTCTCTGCTCTGCTCTTCTCTTCTGGATGCGAGAATGATACAATAATACAAAGGAGGGTGCCTATATTCTGTTTGCCCTCTCGAAATCTGAAACTATCAAATCTACAATAAATTCCTATCTAACAACATTAAATCTAATAAATGCCTTCCTATCTATAATACAATACAAGTGCGCTTCATTACATTAACTCATTAATGCTTGGCGCAACAAATATCAAGGTAAAATTCAAAAAAAAGGAGTTTGTTGGCTTGTCCAGCTGTCTTTTCCTACTCCACGCGCTGGCTCGCTTGATGAGTGAGCGATGCTCCTGCATCACTTATTCTCATGTATTTACGAGCATGAGAAAGAACAAAGACTAAGCTCGATAACTTATTCTCATGTATTTACGAGCATGAGAAAGAACAAAGACTAAGCTCGGGATTGTTTTCATTTTTACGTAAGATTTAAAACAAAACAAAACTATGCTTGGACCTCGTTTCATTTTTACACAAGATTGAACCAGAGGAAACTATGCTTGAGGTAAGTGGTTTCATTTTTACACAAGCTTGAACCATAGAAAACTATGCTTGCAACTTCCCAACACATAACACATGGATGGTTGGTACTTAGCCCCCATCTTAAGAAACTAGCGGCTCTACTTCAGCATGAAGTCCAGAGGC
>ML859509.1:50061-60379 GCA_009831015.1 Picea engelmannii | reverse complement strand
AACTCTTTTCCATATAACTATAACATGAATAGTATATATAACAAATACATCATTCAAACAGATGGGGTTTAGAGTAACATATCTGGACTATTTTGCAGAGAAAACAAAGGGAACAACCACATTCCTCCCAATTGTAGAACCGAGCAGCCATAATTTCTTGCTCGATTCACCCCCTAGCCTGACCATGAGTCCATAAGGGTCAACCTGGAAATCCCTCTGCAACACAATCCTTCAATTCAGTCCTCTTTCCTTGCCTCACATGTTTCCAGTGTTCATAATAGCAAGTGGAAAAATCCAAAAAAAAACTATAATCTGACGTAGCCCTCCTCAACTCGTGGGTCAGAAGGTTACGTATATAGGATCGTTCTTCTCTCCTTGGCTCAAAGATCTCTCGAAAATGGCTCTTCTATTTCCCTTTCGGGAAATCTGCACCCACAACAAATCCTTGTGGGATCCTCCCTTTGCACTTAGGAGGTCGGACTTTGTAATTTCACGAATCCTGCAGTCGAGTGTCTTGTCACTTAGACCCCCGAATCTCAAAACTTTGAAAATATGATATCACTCTGACTTGTCAGCTTTCATGAGTTCGCGGGTTGAAATAACATACAACTCTACCCTTGAACCCTGAAATCCTGATATCCTATTCTCTGAAATATCAAGATGTCAGACTTCGACACGTTTCTCGGCAATGGCCCCACAACTAGTCTTCTCATCGTTTCAAGATTTCAACTTGATTTACTTCTACATCAATAGTGTGCCACCTGTCCATCTTGCTAACCTCTGTGGTCCCACACAATCCTATCAATCCTTCACATCTTCAAGCTTCACGATTTTTTGAACTTTGATACCAAGTCTTCAACCCTTCAACTCATGAAATCCTGATAGGTGATTTCACGAGTGATTCAATGGCTCTGACTGACTTGAATTGATGGCTCTGTCTCTCCTGAGCTTGAACCCTTTGGGAATACTTGTTGTAATTCTCCTGCTCCTCTGTAAGATCCGATGACTCACGGGACTTCAAGAATTCTCGAATCTCTATAGAGAATTTCGATCATCCGTCTCTTTCCTTGAGAACTTGTCCTCCTGCGGTCCGATGCCGCTACACCCTCCTTCATATTTTCAAGGTACTTGGCATGTTGCCTTCCTTCGACCCCTTCGAAGGTTAAACTCCTGATGATATTTTCCATGACTTCAAGTCTTTTAGAAACTCTTGCACACACTCATTGCGGCGACCTTCAAAGACTTCCAACTGTTGAAATCCTTCAACTCTGTGCACACCTGCAACAACAGTCTCTCAATACTTTGCTCAGGTCCGTGACTCAGAGACTTTACTTGGCCTGCGCACTCCTTGAACATCTCCTGTGTCTAACTGCACTTCTAAGTGAATGAGAACAAAATCTACTCTATCTGAGATTTCAGAGACAAACCTATGAAATCTTTTTCAACGCACTCCTTGTGGACAATTCAACTGCACTCCTTGCAACAACTCTTGCTCAGATAGAGAAACAATTGAAACTCATTTCCCTTACTCTCCCTCTCTCATATTTCAAAAATTCAACAAGAAATCATTCATACATAGCATAAAAGTAATGGAATGACAGAAAGAGTAAACATCCATGAGCATAGAATTCAAAAATGCATACACAGAGAATATATGAACATCATGAGTTTGAATCACAACTTTCTTGTATTAATTCAGAACTTCTGTACATGGAGTCTGCTACACAGCTCTCTGCTTCTCCTCTATTCTCTTCATACTCTTCATGCTAATGTTACAATACACAATGAGGGTGTCTATATCATGTTTCCCTCTTACACTCTATAACTGTCTAATCTACACATTCAATTCTACCTACTTAAATTAACTACCATAAATGCCTTCTATCTACTAAGGACGAGAGTGGATCGCTCAAGGTCCGTTTACACTATACAAGGGTGCTCCTTCTTAATGGCTTCATTAATATTTTGAAACATTTTCAAAATCTATGTTGGACGCTTGTCCAACTGTCTTTGGCCTCCACGCTAGCTCGCTTGAGATGCTCCTGCATCATAGTTCCTCGCTTGAAAATTTTCATGGGCTCTTATCCATGAGACCGCGCACTATGTGTCCATGCCTCTGGGTCTTCGCTTTGTTCTCCTAGCTGGCATATTCAACTGTATGGTCCTTCCATTTGAAAAAATATTCACAGTATTGCTTCCGCCTGGTCTTCTTGCTCACTCTTTTGTTCAGCATGCACTCCATTAGCATCTTATCTGCAACTGCCATCTACTTTGTCCACTAGATCACTGGCTGCTCATTTCCTGTCCCTTCTTCCTTAGCTTTATATGGGTACAGATCTGAGATATTGAATATCAGAGAAATTCTAATCCCATTGAGTAATTCAGTATCATAAGAATTTGCCCCAAATTTCTTTAAGACCTTACATGGTCCGATATTCTTCATTTTTAGCTTATTATATGTTCCTCTTGGGAACCTTTCCTTTCTCAAATGTGCCAGAATCAAATCACCAACCTCAAATTGAAGTTGTCTCCTGTGTTGATCTTCTATGCACTTATATTCTTGGCTTGAATTCTACAATCACTCCTTCACCTGGCTGTGAAGTTCCTTCATTGCCTCTATGAAATCTTCTGCACTAGCGCTCCTAGTTTCATTTTGTTCTGAATCCCTTAACTCAGAAATTCCTCTCAGTTGTACGCCATAGACAATATGAAATGGACTCTGCCCTATGCTTCTGTTAACTGAGTCATTATAAGCAAACTCTGCCTGTGGCAATATGTTGTCCCACTGGCTATGGTGTTTTGTCACCAGGCTTGTCAGTAAGTCTCCCAGACTTTTGTTTACCACTTCTATCTATCCATCCATCTAAGGATGATAAGCCAAACTAAATGACAAGTTAGTTCCTAGCTTCCTCCATAAGGTCCTCCAAAATTTCCCTATGAACTTGGTGTCTCGATCCGAGACCATGCTCCTTGGTAAGCCATGAAGTCAAATGACTTCTTTGAAAAATAGATTTGCAATGTGAGTTGCGTCACTGGTCTTCTAACATGGAATGAAGTGTGACATCTTGGAAAATCTATCCACCACTACAAAGATTGAATCGAACCCTCTTTTTGTTCTTGGAAAAAAAAATATAAAATCCATTCTAACTGCATCCCATGGCTTCTTAGGTATGGGCAATGGTTGATAAAACCCTACATTCTGTTTCCTTCCCTTTAAATGCTGGAAAATTCTGCATCTGTCCATGAATCTCCTGACGTATGCTCGCATGCCCGAGAAAAAATATGACTCATTTAACTTTGCGAACGTCTTGTCGTGACCAAAGTGTCCTGCTAATCCTCCATTGTCTTTCTCCTTCAGCAAATTCTCCCTCATGGAGCATTTCATAATACATAGTTGATTACCTTTAAACAATAACCCTTCATGGATCATGTATTCTATCCATTTCCTTCTGTCTCTGAGAATTGGATTCTCAGCTACCTCATATGCTTCTTTAAAATTTGGATCATCTTCGTATATCTCCCTGAGGTCATCAAAGCCCAACGTTTTGATCCTGAACTCCTGCAATAGTAAACACTTCCTGCTCAAAGAATCAACAACTTTGTTAGCAGTACCAGAAATATGTTTAATCACAAAAGTAAAATTCTGCATACATTCAACCCATTTGACATGTCTCTGATTCAACTTTTCTTGTTGAGTCACAAACTGCAATGCGTGATTGTCACTGTACAATACAAACTCTTTCGGAATCAAGTAATGCCTCCATTTCTTCAATGCCTGGATAATAGCGTAAAAATCCTTATCATAAGTGGAGTATTTCACTTTCACTTCATTCAGATTCTCCCTAAAGTATGCTATTGGCATGTCCTCTTGACTCAAGACTGCCCCTATTTCAAATCCAGTTGCATCGCATTTCACTTGAAATGTCTTTCAAAAATCCGACAACACCAGAATTGGTTGTTCTGTAATCTTCCTCTTTAATGGATTAAAACGCTTCTCAGCCTCTTCTGTCCAGTGAAAAGACTTGTGTTTTTCCTTCACTGTGTCCATCATCGGTGCACTAATTCCACTAAAATTCCTAATGAATTTTTGGTAGAAACTAGCCAATCCGTGAAAACTTATCACCTCAAAAGTATTCTTCGGTGATGGCCAATTCTTCATTACCTCCACCTTATCTGGATACATCCTCAACTTATCTACAGAAATAAAAAATCCCAATTAAATGAGATTTATCTTCATGAATGAGGATTTCTTCATGTTTATCAACAACTTCTCCTACTGTAACCTTTGCATTATTATAGCCAAATGTTTCAATTGCTCTGCCACTGTTTTACTGAAAATCAGTATGTCATCTAAATACACAATGACAAATTTTCCGATGAAATCCCTCAGGACTTCGTTCATCAACCTCATGAAGGTACTCGGTGCGTTTGTTAAGCCAAATGGCATAGCAATCCATTCATACAACCCTTCGTTGGTTTTGAATGTTGTCTTCCATTCATCACCTTCTCTCATGCAGATTTGATGATCGCCACTTTTCAAATCAATCTTTGAAAAGAATTTTGCTCCACTCAAGCAATCCATCAGATCATCCATCCTTGGCAATGGAAATCTATACCTGATGGTTATTTTGTTAATTTCCCTCGAGTCAGTACACATCCTCTAGCCTCCATCTTTCTTCGGACTGAGTACTGTCAGAACAGCACATGGACTCAAGCTTTCTCTGACCAACCCTTTGTCCAATAAATCCTGGATTTTCCTTTTAACCTCTTCGTTCTCTTGCGCCATCAATATATACATGGCTTTGTTTGGAAAATTAGATCCTAGTGTGAGATCAATGTGATGACTCACACTTTTGATCGATGGAAACGAATGAGGTAGTTCATCCACTACTATGTCAGTGAACTCTTCCAACAACTCCTGAACTTCTTCTAGTAAATCATCCACTCTTGTGCTAGTCAATACAATCTTCGATTTCCTAACAAAAATGAACTGTGGATCCTCCTTCTTCTTGACCTATGTAAAACGTTCCTTCCCACTCATGAGAAGTACAGTGTTTCTTACTTCCAGTTTCACCTCCTTATCCTTGATTGGAAGCAACATGTGAGTTCTCCCATTCTTTTCTAGGGTGTATGTGTTCATTCTCCCATCATGAATCACATTCTTGTCACATTGCCATGGTCTACCCATCAATAGATGAAAAACATCCATAGGAATGACATCACATAATATATTATCATTATATCCTCCTATCTTAAATTCAACTAAACATTGCTTAGTGACAGTTACCTGATGTCCTTTTTGTAGCCACGAAACTCTGTATGGGCTTGGATGATCATTCGTCTCCAGCTCCAATTTCTCTACCATCTCTGTAGAAACAAGATTATATGTGCTACCACTATCCACAATGACCTTGCATACCCTATCCTTGGTCTTGCAAGAAGTCCGAAAAAGTCTAGTTCTTTGGACCGAACTCTCCACCTTCTTCTCTAGTGTCAAAAGAACTTTTCGCATCATTAGCGATCTTCCGCATTCAACATCTCCTGTCTCAACATCTTTCCTCTGTGCTTCGACGATGTGAGATTCTCCACTCTCTTTATTTTTATATGGACACTCATAAGACTTTTGCCCATTTTTTCCACATGTGAAGCATGTTATTACTCCACCTCTTCCTCTTCCTCTACCTCTGGTACGAGAAAAAGTATTATTATCAGCATAATCCCCTCTCTGCTCAGTATGCTACCCTCTCTATTCAACATATTTCCCTCGCTATGAGCTTCCACCTCTCTCAGTTCGAGTCTAAGGTTTCTTCTAGTCCTCCTTGGGCTTTTGATATTTATCCTGGGCAATTGATTTTTCTTTGAGCTGACTTTTGCCTCGGCCTCCTTGACCCTACTTTCGGCTCAGCTTCTCTTCCACTTTCAGAGCCATATGATAAGCATCTTCCACCATTTGAATGGTTACCATTCTCATCTCATCCTGAATGTTGTATCTCATGCCATTCATGTATATAGCAACTTTTTCATCATCGCTCTCCTGATGACCTGCCCTGATGTTCAGCCTGTAGAATTCTTCAATGTATTCCTTCACTGTCATCAACTTCTATCTCAGGTTTTGCATTCTCCTGAACAGAGTAATCTGGTAATCCTTGGGGATGAATTTCGCCTTCATCTTTGTGATCATCCTGTCCTAGCTTTTGATCTTCTGCTTTCCTTTAGAGTGTTTGTCAGCTTGTGGTTCATCCCACCACAATGCTGCATGTCGCTTCAATCTAGTGACAACATGCTTGACCTTCTTGTCCTATTCGACATATTCATAGTCAAAGTATGTGTCCAGGGCTCTAATCCAATCTAGAAGCTCCTCTACATCCAGATTCCCCTCATAAAATGGAACGTCCATCCTCGCTCTTACACCCATTCTTCCCGATCAGGGAAACGAACTCAATCTCAATATGGTAAAACTGCTACTTTTGCTCGGTAAAATCACTCTAAAAAGAATGCCACATACACTCAAACCAGAGGGGCTGCTATTTATTCTTAGTAAATGGGTTTTGGTTATTCGATTGAATCAATAAAAGAAACTGATTTCACGGGTGAAACTTCTACAGGGTCCATCTTTGGATTTAGATACGATGGGCGAGGGGCTTACTCTTATACCATTCCCGTTACCCCTATTGACTCAAATAGGTATGGTGGTTAAAAAAACTACTTCTTGGGACCGTCCTTGGCTATAGTAGTTGAATCAATAGGGCCCCTCTACATCGAGGTAATTTTCCCCACCATGCAACACAGATTCAACTATATCTAGTGAAGATAAAGCAGTGGTTTCAAAACCTCAACCATCAGATCGAGCTAACTCTGCTAACGCGATATGAGTAATTGATGGCTACACACCTCCACTTGCATTTACTGATGTTACCTTGTAGGGAATGCACCAGCAGTTATAACCAGTCTAGGATTAACGCTTTCCTAACTATGACTAGAGTGTTGTCTCGAGTTACTTTTGACGTGGCAGGAAAGGGATCCTAGAAGGATATGTTCCACTCCTTATCAAACTTCATCTATAATTTGAGCCAAAAAGATCTAATCTTCGGTAGGCTTACAACACTCTGGCTACAACCCCTTCCCATTAGTAGACATAAGTGCAATAGCTCTAATCAACCGTTCATTTGTTGCATCTTCGGAGACAACTTCTTCTTCTTCACATTTAGCCTCAATATCACTTTAGAAATCACTAAGATCCCCAGCACTGATTGTATGCCTCTATGTTATCTCCATGTCTTCAAGTTTGGTGTGTAAATCACGCATTTATTTTTCCATGGCTAGATCAATCATTTGCCTGCCTCTTCTTCTCGACATTTTCTTCTCCTCTATTGGATCGGGTGTTTTTCTGTCCCTTCTCCTTGGCGTCATGGTGAATTATCTTTTTCATGCTACAGAAAGCAAAGAACCTTTCTGTGCTCTGATACCAAACCTAACGCAGCCCTCCTCAACCCGTAGGTCAGAAGGTTGCGTACACAAGATCGTTCTTCTCTCCTTGGCCCGAAGAGCTCTCGACAATGTCTCTTCTATTTCCCTTTTAGGAAATCTACACCCACAACAAATCCTCGTGGGATCCTCCCTTTGCACTTTGGAGGTCAGACTTCACGATTTCATGAATCCTGCAATCGAGTGTCATGTCACTCAGACCCCCGAATCCTGAAACTTTGAAACTCCGATATCACTCTGACTTGTCGGATTTTGCGAGTTCGTGAGTTGTGATAACATACAAATCTGCCCTCAAACCCCAAAATCCCAACATCCTATTCTCCAAAATCCTAAGATGTCAGACTCCGACACATTTCTTGGTGATGGCCCCACAACTAGTCTTCCCGTCATTTCAAGATTTCAACTCGATTGACTTGTATGTCGATAGTGTACCACTTGTCCACCTTGCTAACCTCTGTGGTCCCACACAATCCTATCAGTCCTTCATGGCTTCACGCTTCACGATTTCGTGAAATTTGATACCAAGTCTTCGACCCTTCCACTCATGAAATCCCGATAGGTGATTCAATGGCTCTGGCTGACTTGAATCGATGGCTTTGTCTCTCCTGAGGTTGAACACTTTGGGAATACTTGTTGTAATTCCCCTGCTCCTCTGTGAGATCCGATGGCTCACAAGACTTCGTGAATTCTCTACAGAGAATTCCAACCATCTGCCTCTTTCCTTGAGAACTTGTCCTCCTGCGGTCCGATGTCGCTACGCCCTCCTTCAAATTTTCAAAGTACTTGGCTAGTTTCCTTCCTTCGACCCCTTCGAAGGTTAAACTCATGCTGATCTTTTCCATGACTTCAAGTCTTTCAGAAACTCTTGCATGCACCCATTGCAGCGACCTTCAAACACTTCCAAGTGTTGAAATCCTTCGATTCTGCGCACACCTGCAAAAGTAGTCTCTCAATACTTTTCTCAGGTCTGTGACTCTGAGACTTTACTTGTCCTGCGCACTCCTTTCATGGCCCCTGTGCCTAACTGCACTTCTAAGTGAATGAGAACAAAAGCTACTCTATCTTATATTTCAGAGACAAACCTCTGAACACTTTGTCAACGCACTCCTTGTGGACAATTCAACTGCACTCCTTGTAGCAACTCTTGTTCAGATAGAGAAACAATTGAAACTCATTTCCCTTACTCTCCCTCTCTTAGATTTCATGTTGGTTGTGGAGCCTGATTATCTTCCTGATTCAGAGGTCCTTGCTTTCATCCGTGTTTATACCCCATGAAGTATTTACACCCAATAAGTATGTACACTCTTCCATGCGGGGGAGTGCAGAGGGGGGGGTACCCCCTCTGCGAGGTCTGGGGGTAAGCGGGGCCCCAATGGGGGTTCGGGGGCAAAGCCCCCGAAGCAAAAATTGCCTTGTAAAAGTATATTGTAATTTCATTGAAAATCTGGACCGTTCATTATAAGGTCACAGATCTAACGGTAGAGATTATGTTAGGGTTTTTTTTCCCTAGAAGGCAACCCTCTTTTATGAGGGAAATATATTGCAGCTATGGATTATGGTGAATATTGTATTTCTGAGAGAGGAGATTGTGAGAGAAAGAAGAGGAAGTTACAGTGGGTTTTGTTGTAGGTTGTATCCCTTCATTTGCTGGATAATAATAAAGGAAGGACCTGGCAATTTCTCTGGTGGACATAGCCTACACTGGGTGAACCATGTAAATATGTGTCTCTCTTATATTGTGTGTCTTCTATGTTTTGTTTCTGCATTTGTTTTGTTTTATTGCTTCGTGGTCCTGTTTTTCTAACAACTAGTATCAGAGCGTAAGGTAACTTGCAGGAAAAGAGGGTTCCTAGTTCGAGTGGGAGCAATGTCGGAACATGGAAAGTTTAGGGTCGAGAAATTTAATGGCCAAAACTACCAATTATGGAAGATGCATATGGAAGACTATTTATATCAAAAGGATCTATTCCTACCATTGAGTGGAGTAGCAAAGAAGCCGATGGCCATGAAGGACGAAGAATGGGAGATTCTTGACAGAAAGGCTCTAGGAACGATACGGCTGAGCCTGGTAGTGTCAGTGGCTTTCAATATTTCGAAAGAAAAGACAACGAAGGGTTTGATGGATGCGTTGGCCAAATTGTATGAAAAACCCTCGACATCGAATAAGGTATTTCTAATGAAGAGATTATTTAATATGAAGATGTCAGAAGGTGGGTCTGTTGCATATCATTTAAATGAATTTAATACGGTTACTAATCAACTAAGTTCTATAAAAGTGGACTTTGATGATGAGGTTAGGGCTCTTATAATCTTGTGCTCATTGCCAGAAAGATGGAATGGCTTGGTCATGGCTATAAGTAACTCTGTCTCTGGTTCAAATACTTTAAAATTTGATGATGTTGTTGGTGTTATCCTTAGTGAGGAAATGCGACGGAAAAGCACAGGTGAGACATCAAGAAATGCGTTGAACATGGAGAACAGGGGAAGAAAAAAGGATAGAGGAAAGGGCTCAGGAAACCGCGGAAATTCTAGGAAGGGAAGATCCAAATCCAAACTTGGAAAGATAGAGTACTGGAATTGTGGGAGGAAAGGACATCTGAAAAAAGACTGCAGAGCTCCAAAGAAACAAAGAGATGGACAGTAGGAGAGAAATCAGGAAGCAAATGTAACAGGTGATGTGTTACAAGATTCTTTGATTCTTTCTGTAGATAATATTTCTGAGTCTTGGGTATTAGATTCAGGAGCTTCATTTCATGCCACACCCCATAGGAAACATTTTCTAGATTATGTTCAAGGTGATTTTGGACAGGTTCATTTGGGTGATAATAAACCA
>ML859509.1:0-24406 GCA_009831015.1 Picea engelmannii | reverse complement strand
ATTCAGATGCAGATTGGGAAAATTGTGTTGATGAGAGAAAAAGCACCAGTGGAGGAGCATTCTTCTTGGGTAACTCCTTAGTAGCCTGGCTTAGTAAAAAGAAAGGTTCCATTTCTTTATCAACCACAGAGGCAGAGTACATTCCTGCTGCTACCTGCTGCACACAGGTATTATGGATGATTCAGACACTTGCAGACTTAGAGGTAAAATATACTGCAACGATCCCAATTCATTGTGATAACACAAGTGCCATCAGTGTGTCTAAAAATCCTGTCCTCCACTCCAAGACAAAACATATTCCCATAAAATATCATTTTCTAAGAGAGCAGGTCACCAATTAGATTGTTCAGGTCCATTACATTCCCACTACAGAACAAATTGCAGACATCTTTACTAAGCCCCTAGCCAAGTCACCGTTTGAATATCTCAGACAGAAGTTGGGTGTCATTTCGTTTCACACCTAAAAGAGTCCATCTTGTTAGGGGGATATTTGTATTGATTGAATATCTAATGCCTCCTAAAATTATTGCAATAGCTCAGGGGGAGCATGTCTCTTCTTTGACATTGATGTCAAAGGGGGAGAAAAGAATTTGGGTCCCTTAGTTGCCATCAATACCAAAGGGGGAGATTGTTGGAAAATGTTTTACAGGAAGTGTAAGCTTGTCATTGATGGCAAGTACAACAATAATGATGGCTTGAGTACAACACCGATGATCAACAGGAAAATAGAAGATAAGTCCAAGAAGATCGAATGATCGAAGGAAATGATGGCAAGTACAATAGTGAAGATGGCAGGATCATAGTGTGCATCGATGGACAAACAGGAACAACGTAGGCTCGGGAGGAATTAGCACAGAGTCAAAATTCTTCCAAGTAAAAGGGATGTGTAATATTGGAGGAGAAGCATCGCTGATCGTTGGATCCCATCCAAAATTCCAAACAGCATGAGGGCCATCAGATCTGAATAAAATCAAGAAGAGCACACGTGGAAGAGGAGGATAGATCTCAGGCGTTATATCTGAGCGCAGGATCCGACCACCGTTGGATTGGGGAAAACCTGCACGGTGTTTAAAGTGCAAGCAGAAAATGGGCTCACAAAATCCCGAAAGCAGGAGGACCGTTCATCTCAAGGGGTTATGTGGACCATTGATTCAACTCCCTGTCGGGGTTTCAAGGATCGCAAGTTGAAGTTGTT
The DNA here is from genome assembly GCA_009831015.1 of Picea engelmannii. Classification (NCBI taxonomy): domain Eukaryota; kingdom Viridiplantae; phylum Streptophyta; class Pinopsida; order Pinales; family Pinaceae; genus Picea; species Picea engelmannii. The sequence continues at coordinate 23,211 of ML859509.1, read as the reverse complement.
AAAGAACATTGACATCAGGAATCCTGATTTCACAATTTAATCGTAGCCGTTGAATAGAGATCAGATCTGAACCGTTGATTTAACTCCTTATCAAAGTTTCATGAATCGGGACTTTGAAGTGACAAAAACACTTGACAACAAGAATGCCGATTTCACGATATGCGATATCGCGATGCAATCACATCCATTGAATCGAGAATGAATCTAGACCATTGATTATAGCTCGTGTCGAAGTTTTGCGAATCACAATATCAAGAGGAAAAAAAACAAATGCAACAAGAATCCCGATTTCGCGATATGCGATATCGCGATCCAATCGTAGCCGTTGAAACAAGTTCATATCTGGACCGTTGGTTCAACTTCGTGTCGGAGTTTCATGAATTGCAATATGGAGAGACTAAAACAAAGTAACTTGAATTACGAATTTGCAATATGTGAAATCGCGAAAGCACCTTATGCATAAGGCTGTGGTCATAGCCCTTGGTCATGGGAAGAGAAGGAATCAGTCTAGATAAGCTCCATATTGGAGTTTTGGGGATCGTGACTTTGAGAGGTATGAACCCAAATGCCAAAATGACGAAACATGATTTAAAGGAAAAATTAATAAAGCTCATCCAATGGCGTAGATTAACTTGAAGGAGATCTAAGGGCTACTATTGCACGACACAGTGAAACTACTAGCAACCATTGATGGTTTCTACCAGAGGATGCGAAGACGCTTCAGGATGACTGACAGAGGAGGTGAAGAGTCTCTGAGAGGAATGAAGATGTTCGTGGAGGCGATTGACAGCTGATGAGCATTGAGGCCTGTAACTGAAACAGAGAAGGTGAGTTCAACTGTCACAGAGAAGACGAAGAGTCTCAAACTTCTAGAAAGGCTGAGGAATCTCAGTATAAGATACAGTGATGCTAGACACGTGGGGAGAACCACCAGAGAAGCTGAAGAGTCACGATGATGATCAGACAGAGCACTCGAGATGTGGAGGATAATGGCATAGATTTAGCATGCATAGGCATTGCGAACATTGCATGCACAAGGTGCACAGAAGCTCTAAATACATAGTACAAAGAAGAGAAGGTAGTTGTTGTTGTTGTTGTTGGAGGTTGTTGTGATTGTTGTTGGTGAAGGTGATTCATGTGTGAAGAAGGAGGAGAGTGCAGTAGCTGAATAACACATAAGAGGAACTATGCATTGAATGGACATGGCGCACAAAGCATAAAAAGTAGAAGAATAGATAGCGCAAGTGATGTGAGCAGAAAGGCAATGAGGCAGACAGAGCAACGAAATGCAGCAGAACAGTGATAAGTTTGGTAAGCCATTGTTGAACATCATATCACTGTAATAAATTTCAGTAGCAAAGATTTATATTTCAGGGTGGTTGGGAGGAGCTAGGGAGGACTGGTGTCCTCAAAGGTTCAGGTGGGTGCTTGAACACAAGGAGTTGGTGCTTTCTTCTAGTTGGTTCTAGAGAAACCAGGGAGTTGATGCTTCCTTCTAGTTGGTGCTAGAGAAACGAGGGAGTTGGTGCTAGAGAAAACAAAGAGTTGGTGCTCTGAGCAAGTTGCAGCTTGCAAAACTGAGGTTGTAGCCTCATTATGAGTTGGTGCTCATATGTATGATACTGTAAAGATTGTAACCATTACTTATCATATAAAGAAAAGGAGGTTTTTTCCCTACATGGGTTTCCTCAGGAAATATCTGTCTTTGTGTTTCTCATATATGTGAATGATGCTGAAAGTGCCATTGTTTATTTCCCTACATTATTGTGATCATCATTTAGTGTCTCTAAAAAGAGTTTAAAAGAACCATAATTGTTTAAGCACGGAGTCAACTGATTCACCCCCTCTCTGATTTGTCTAACATTTAGGATGGGTGAGGAAAATTGACTTTTAATTAAATTAAATTGTGGATTTATTGGTGCAACTAAGGGAATGAGTGGCAAGTGTACGGGGGGAATAATTCCTAATTAAATAAAAAAAAAACAAATTAAATGCGAAAATGGAAAGTTGTCACTAAGGAAATTATGTAAAACAAATGACTGAGAGGAGGAAAGCATCACATGGGTTATGATTAAGGTTATGCTGCAGAAATTCTGACTGGTTTTACTTTTGAGAGTTTGGATACCTAGATTGAGAGAGAGAGAGTGGTGGCTCTACCTTTCGAGGCGAGATGGGAGCTAGAGGATTCTAGTTGTGTGGTTTTGGCCCCTTTGCGGCTCAGGGGGCTAAGGGGGAAGAAGAGTCCCCCTAGCATTGGCTGGGAGGTACCGGTGAAGTCTCAACTATTAGAAAATGGATGAAGTAAGGGATGTCAGTCACTAAGGATCATCATCAATCCCACCATATGTTTACCTATTCGGTTATGATATTTAACATTGTTGTTAGTTAATCATATTCTTTTAAATCAAAAGTTTATTTATGGGTACTGAATCGATTGAGAAATGATTATATTACATTGGGTGACTCATAAAACTGTTGATTATGTTGACTAAGTTGACTATGTGATTATGTGATTATGGTGACTAAGTTGATTATGTGATTGGAAAAAGATTTATATTTCATGCACATGGGATGTTGAAATTCGGTTGTATTTTAGTTCAGGAAAAGTTTTAAATTTATAGCTTGTTCTCCCCTCATTATATCGTCATTCTGGAAGTTTTTTATTTTTTCTTGGTCACTTGATTTCTTTGATCCTTGATTGGTAGTTTCCCAGAGGTTATCTCTGCGTATCCTAAAAATATATGAGATATTACCCTCTTCATTTCATTTAAAATGCGCCCAACATAGTAACCATTCTCTACTCTACATTTTTGTATGCTAGTACTTACCCTGGATGTGGAGGAATCACATGCATTTTTATATCGTCAAGATCACGATTGATTTTAGGATCTGATTGTGTTATTGGGATGTAGACACCTCCTTGTTCCTCAGAACAGTCACTAGCCATGAGACATCAAATGGTCAAAACCAATCTGATGAATCTTCGGCCTGAGCGTTGCTTATGTATCTTGGAGGTCCTAAACTTGGAGGGTAGGTTGGGTGGGTAGTTCTCTATGTTATATTTATGTGATGAGTTAATCTTGCATCGCCATTTATTTTACTTGTTGATTTTGTTTCGTTATCTAATGCATTGATGTGTTAATCATGTGTCGTTAGTAATTATGATTGATCTGTGGGTTGCGTCATTATGGAATATGATGATGAGTCATTTCAATTCTTGATTATGATGACATTGATTAGGCACTGCTCTAAATTATGTGTTGACGTTAATTTGATAATGCTTTAAAAGAAAATAAAAAAATAAAAAAGTTGCCTTGTGATACACTTTCCTAGTCATAATGGAGGGGATGTTACAACCATGATTTCTAGTACAAGCATTAAAATCGATAATTTTTTCGTCCTTCCCACATTCTCCTGGAATTGAAGGGGGAAGCGAGGGATAATAAATATAAGTACATGATTAATTAAGTAAGTATCAGGGTGGAACATTACTTGCATCTGGCTTTGCATTCATTTCATATGTCATCCTTTCATATTGAGTGGGAGCAGTGTTGTGCCAATTTAATAAAATGGCCATTTCGATGATCCATACACTTAATAAAAAATGATGATCCCCAAGATAATAGAGTCCTTTTTTTTCAAATTTATAACCATTATAGATTCATGGGATAAGGGAGAAGGAAAGGGGTCTCTTGATCAAAATGGTCCCAATCGGGTCCTGGCTGGCCTGATTCACAAATTGATATGTTTCCTTGTTGGTGGACCCGAGGACATGAAAGAACTCGATCTTGTGAAAATATTTAATTTTGTTTTGAATTCTAAGGAAGATGGATCTCAGGTGTATGTTGTTTGATATCATTATATGCCTTTCATACCTAATTATCAATTTAGAATCCCCTATTACAGTGAGAATATGAATACCCTGAGGCTTGGCCAATGATAATCCTTGAAAAAACATACAATCTTTGGCCTAGTTTTTGGAGGAATTCCCAAGACTCTAGGAAAATGTTATCATTTTGTTTCCTATAGGTTCAAGGAAAACCCCTCCCTCTCTTTCCACCCAGGGTTTTCCTTTCGCAGCACCATGGAAATTGAATATATGATAGTGTCCTCCACTGCAAGAGATTGAGGAGATAAAGTTTAAACTTCTAGAAGGACATGGAGGGAAGTGAAACATTGGAGAAGGGATGAAGAGAGAATTGTTGAAACCACTCATCCTCCTTGTTTTCCAAATGTTTTGGAAGAATCAATATTCTTGAATTAGAGTTGAAGAGCTCAGAAAGGAGGCCAATGACCCTAACTACCACTAAAGAAAGAGGATCATTTTTATCGAAGAAAAATTCCTTATTGTGGAAAATACAAATATTCCACTTGATTCACTCTACATTTGCCTTCATTAACCTATGTGATTTTCAGGCCTACACCCAACATGGTATCCCTTCTTTTCTTGGCATTCATTTATACCTATCAATCTACATTGTATGAGATTTATCCAATATAGTAAACCTAGAAAGAAAATTACTATTGGATCTAGATTTGCATACTATCTATGATTATGAATCTTTATTTTACTATAGATTAATCTTATATATTGTGAATATATTAAAATATTCCTAGAAAAATAATAGAATGTATACGTGCGATTGGAGTAAACGCATGATAGATCTCTTCTTCATCATGATGAATCTATTTTTATGTCCTTATACAAAAAATAAAATGTTCACTTGTATTTGTTCTTTTTACAGTTTACATAAATAATACATAAAATTATTCTTGGTCAGGTTGAATATATGTTAACAATGTTTTAAATTCAATATAAATAACTATATTAGATCCTTAAAATAACAAGTGTCATTGCATTCATCGATTTCCTTGTTGAAATTTTTTTCTCAACCTTATGAATGTTATTTTTTATTCTCATACCATAAATTGATGTTTTGTGAATGTTAAATTTTATTCTCATACCTTCCTTACTCCACCTTGTGCTCTTTTGTTGATTTTGTTTGAGTTAAAGTTATTTTATTTTATTAGATCTTGGTAAACCGAGGGTTGATTAATGGATAGTTACCTTTTTAGCGCCTCAAATAAATGGTGATGCATGATTAAATTAGCAATTAAATTTACTAGCACCTTGAATAAAGTTGATGTGTGATAGATTTGTAATTATTCTTTTGCGCCCTTAAATTAATAGGATTAGATTACCTTGCGTGTAGAAATAAATGGATGAGTAACTAGATTATTGCACCCTAAATTTAATAGATAGAATTCTTTTGTGCCTTAAATTTATTGGATAATTATTTTTCTCCATGATATAAAAGTGATGTATGAATGGTCATGTGGGTAGTTACTTCTTGTGCCACTAAAAATGTCAATGTATAAATGATTGAGCGTTTGATTTCCATAGCGCCATGGATGATGTTGATGATTAAGTAATTATTTCTTTGTGCTATGGACTAATGATGATGCCTAAATTATTACGCCTTAGATTACTCACACGCATTGTAACGATGTTGATGTATGATTTCATTAGTGCTTAGATTAATTGTGTGCATTGTAATTATGTTGATTTATGTTTAATTCAATATTTAGATCATGCGCTCCTTGGAAATAATATTGATTTATGGTCGAATTTTGTAATTGATTTATCGTGAACCTTGGAGTAAAGTAGATGTCTTCTTTGCATTCTAAAAAGTAAAATAAAGTTGATTGCATTGTGCCTTAACTTATGTCGTTGTATGATTGATTTTGTAATTAAATTCTCTTGCACCTTGGAACTTATGTGATGTGTGATTGGTTATTAGAACACTATTGTGCCATTGATTATTGTTGATGTTGTTCATTTAGCTAGTTGGTTTTTGGATTTGATTGTGTTATTGGGATGTAGACACCTCATCCTTTCTTAGAATAGTCAACAGCCCTGAGACCTTAAATGATCAAAATCAATCAGATGAATGTTGGGCTTGAGCATTTCTTATGTATCTTGGACGTTCTAAACTTGGAGGGTAGGTTGGGTGAGTATTTCTCTGTGTTATGTTTATGTGATGAGTTGATCTTGCGTCACCATTTATGATACTTGTTGATTTTGTGTCATTATATAATGTGTTGATGTGTTAATCATGTGTCGTTACTAATTATAATTGATCTGTGGGTTGTGTCATTATGGAATACGACGATGACTCATTGTAATGCTTGATTATGATGTCATTGATTTGGTGCTACTTTGAATTATGTGTTGACGTTAATTTTCTAATTCTTTAAAAGAAAATAAAAAAAGAAAAAAATTACCTTGTGATATGCTTTCCTAGTCATAACGAAGGGCACGTTACAACCATGATTTCTAGTACAAGCATTAAAATCGGTAATTTTTCCATCCTTCCCACATTCTCCTGGAACTGAAGTGGGAAGCGAGGGATAAGACATCTAAGTACATAATTAAATAAGTAAGTAGCAGGGTGGAACATTACTTGCATGTGGCTTTGCATTTATTTCATATGTCATCCTTTCATATTGAGTGGGAGCGATGTTGTTCCAATTTAATAAAATGACCATTTCGATGATCCATACGCTTAATAAAATTTGATGGTCCCCAACATAATAGATGTAATGTACCTAAAAATTTGTTTGTATAAATATCCTTGAATAGTTTGAGATTAAAGAAAGTAAGATTTATGTTATAAAACTTGAGTACGAAAGTTTGCAAGAGTCCTTACTCTCATCAACTGTCATTACCATTCAACTTAAAGTTTTCTGATCGACGATAATGTTTTACTCCTCATTTCAATGTTTATTTCAATTCCTATAATTATAATTACTTTTCGATCTGTCTGTACCTATAACCATTACCACAGTCTTAGCAACACAAACAAATATAGAAATTTATTTCCAAATAATTACGCATTAGACCCTACAAATAACCCATTTCCATATGTTTACAATACAAAAGACTTTGACTGTGAAAAGGGTAGACCGCTCTTTAATTAAAACAAGGCACAAATTTACTCAACTCTGACTGCTCAAATTTAGATTTATTTAATACTTTAGTTAGAGAAACAAACCTATATCTATACAGATTGGTCTTCTTCAAGCATGCAGCGTATCCCAACATTTCAACTTCAAATTAAACCTATTTGATTGCTCAATTAGAAAATCTATTTAATACTTTCATAATAGCTAGTTTATGTACTTGTCCTACCTTGTACACGATGACTTGTGATATGATCTGTTATTTCTTTTCTACTTCTATCCCCGATAAATATCCTCCATCGTTTTCTACTAGTCCCTTCATTATAGTATTAAAGTTATTCCTATAACAATTAATTTCTACTATGTTCCTAGATTTTTGTGAAAAATAGAGATCAATCGTGTTTCAACGATTACAAATGCTGAATGCAACAAAGACAACAGATCACGTTGTTTTTCAAAAATGCAGAAGGCAAATGGACTGTGGGTCTCGCTCTTCAGGGTTTTGGGATTTAGGATTTCATGATTTCAATTGCCCAAACGTCAACACACATCAACTCCCTAATTGCAAAGAGTTAAAATGAATGTGGGACCTGCACCTCGGGGTTTCGGGGTTCGAAACTTCAGTATTCCAAATACCATACACCAACACAATACAACTCCTGAATTGCAAAAATGTGAAAGCAAAGTGGGACCAACGATTCATGGTTTTGAGGTTCGAAACTTCAGGATTCCAAATACCAAACACCAACACACTACAACTCATGAATTGCGAAGACGAAAAAGGAAAGTGGGACTAACACTTTAGGGTTTCGGAGTTCGGAACTTTTGTATTCCAAATACCAAACACCAAAAAAATACAACTCACGAATTTCAAAAATGTGAAAGGAAGGTGGGACCAACACTTTGGGGTTTCGGGGTTCGGAACTTTAGTATTCCAAATGCGAAACACCAACACACTACAACTCCCGAATTGTGAAAATTAGAAAGGAAAGTGGGACCATCACTTCAGGGTTTCGGGGTTCGAAACTTTAGTATTCCAAATACCAAAAACCAATACACTACAACTCCTAAATTGCAAAAATGTGAAAGTAAAGTGGGACCAACACTTTATGGTTTGGAGTTTGCACAAACAAAAGAACTCTTCACAACTTGAACCAAAAAAACTCCGAAAATCCGGAAAAAGAAAACATGAACAGAGTTTTACAAACTCAGTAATTTTTTTCTCTGCATTATTTATACAATTATCTTAATGAAATTACAACATAACCTCCACTCTCAATATGCCCAATCTCAGCATTGATTTCACTCAGAAAACACATAAGAAAGAAAATAGCAGTGAATTTAAATTAGAGGTGATTGCTTCCAGAATTTAGCCATGCATAATTATTTCAACAAATAAAAGGGAAATTTTGTCGTTCGTTTAGAGAGGGGTCACTCGAGATTAAATTTACCCGATGTTCTCTATCAATCTTTAGGCTTCATGAATTCAAACTGGTTTTTCCTATGCATTAATTTCTATCATACTTAGAATATGCATTACATTAATGATTGAATCATTCACCAGAGAATTAAAATTATTTTAGTTCCGATTTAACAAACACATTGCATTAGATATAAAATCATTCAGAACAAAGAATGGAAATCATTTCAGTTTTGATTTAATAAACACATCGCAACAGATATAAAATCATTCAGAATGAAGAAGAAGAAAATTTAACATATCTGAACCAATTCACGAGAAGACAGGAGGAATAACCACATGACTCCCAATTGTAGAATGGGTCAACCAAATCACTTGGCCAATTCACCCCCTATCCTAACCATGAATGCATAAGGGCTAACTTGAAAACTCCTCCTCAACAATTTCCTTCAATTCCAGTAGTTATCCTCTTGCCTCACACTTACTCAACAGTGCTCATAACAGGAAGGAAAATCCATCCCAGTAGACTCCTCTTGCCTCACACTCAATCCATAGTGTTCATAACAACAGGAGCTCTCAAAAATATTTTTCCCCAGCATACTTGGTAGCGTCATGCCTCCCCACATATGCTATATATCCATTTTTCCTAGGTCTTTTTCGCTCCCTTGGGGAGGATTTTCGCATCTTTCTAAACCCCTGATTTTCAGGGGTTGCCAATGGCCAAATATCTAATTTTCTACTTGTAATAATCAGCCCAGAGGTAGTTCCAACTTGTTCCCCACTCATGGAGTCATGGTCAGCTGATTTTAACATGGTTGTTCCATTTGTCCTCCTACAATTAATATAAATCTTAAGTTTTTATACAAGTGTCATAGTCAAATAGTTACTTGAGCCCCAATCAGAACTCTACCCAATAGTCATAATAATTAATTACAAATATCAAATTCAGAATTCAGAATTGCCATAAATGGAAAAAATTTCCAAATTCAAATTAACTAAAAACATAATTAAATTTCTAGCAAATTTAAATTTCAAAAATATTTTATTTTTGGGGATATCACATACTTTCCCCCTTTAGTAAAACACTATCCTCAGTGTTCGTTCCTTTCCTAGAACATGATTGAATGATATTTCCAAGAATCTCTCTCCAACTCCCAAGTGGCCTCCTTAGGACTAAAGTGCTTCCTTTGCACCTTTACCTGAGCGATGACTTTGTTCTGAAGTGTTGTTTCTCTCCAGTCTAGAATGCGTAGGGGTTCTGCTGAAACCTCCCCTTCAGGTTCCACCTGCACCAAGTTCCAATAAATCCTATGATTAGGGTCATGAATATATATTTTTTAACAAAGAAACATGAAATACATTATGAATTCTTAGATTAGCTAGAAGTGCAAGTTGATATGCTACGGGTCCAATTCGAGCTAGTATCTCGAAGGGCCCACAAAATATAGGTGCCATCTTGGCACAGTTCCCTAACGTCAATGAGATTTTTTGGGCTTTCACCTTCAAATAAACATGGTCTCCTGCTTGTAATTCCAAGTGTCTTCTTTTCTAATCTCCATAGCTCTTTTGTTTGTCATGTGCTTCTTTCAAGTTTTATTGTACCTTCCTTACCATGTTCTCCATTTCTTAGAGCATCTCTGGTCCAACCATGAGACTGTTAGTTGGGTTATCCCAACTAATTGGAGTTGTACACTTTATGTCGTACAGTATTTCCAAAGGGCTCAACTTAGCTGAATTTTGGTACCCATTGTTATATGCAAATTCTACCAAGTGTAGGTAGTCTTCCCACTTGTTCGATTTTGTTCCTACATACATATAGAGAATATCCTCTATGATTTGGTTTGTCCTTTTGGTCTGTCCATTCATTTGTGGATGATAACTTGTACTGAAATTCAAATTAGTATTTAGCCCTACAAAAAATTCCTTCCAAAAAGTGGATGTGAATTTTACATCTCCATCTGAAATCACCATTTTAGGAATACCATGCAGTCTAAAAATTTGTTTCATGAATATTTCCACAATTTTTATAGCTTTAAAAATAGACTTTACAGGAATAAAGTGTGCATACTTACTGAGTTTATGGATTACAACCATGATAGAATCATTTTGTTTTTGAGTTTTAGGAAAACTTGTTATAAAGTCCAGCGATATGGTCTCACATTTCCATTCTAGTACTGGTAATGGCTGTAATAGACCGGTTGGATGCTTGTGTTCAGCCTTAACTTGTTGACAATCTTGGCATATAGCCAAGTACTCTGTTGTTTTTCCTTTCATATTAGGCCAGCAAAATAGTTTTCTAAGTGTTGTTACTATTTTTTGGTAACCTAGATGACCATAATACGATTTCTTATGCACTTCGTCCAAAACTATTAATTTTAACTCTATTGAATCTGGCATGTAAAGTCTGTTTTTAAATCATAATAATCCCTTCTTGTCGATACTTAGATCTGGTTTATCTAAGTATGCGATATTGTTTTGTAATTCTTCCATCATCTTAGTGTAATTTCCATCGCTAATACTGATCGTCCTTACCTTTTTTTCCAGATGACTTTCTGCCCTGCTGATATTTACCTCAAATAACCCATGGAATCTTCTGCTTAAAGAGTCTGCTACTTTATTTTCTTTTCCCTTGATATGTCTCACTTTGAAGTCAAATTACCTCAAGAAGGCTAACCATCTGCCTTGTCATGCATTGAGCTCTGGTTGACTAAACATATATTTCACACCATTATTATCCGTCAGTAGTAGAAATTTCCTTCCCATTATGTAGTGTCACCACATTTTTGAATCGTGTATCATCGCTGCTAATTGTAAGTCGTGGGTGACATAATTTTTCTCATGTTCCTTTAATTTCCGAGACTCATAACAAATAGTGTATCCTTCCTCAGTTAGGACACCACCTAGTCCCTCTTTACTGGCATCAACACATACTGTGAAGTCTTTATCTGGGTCTGCTACCTTCAAAATGGGTGCCGATGTCAATAATTCTTTCATCTTGTCAAAATTGTCTTGACACTTTTGAGACCATTTAAACTTGTTCCCTTTCTTTTGTAATGATGTGATAGGGTAGGCTATCCTTGAAAATCCTTCTATAAACATACGGTAATATCCAGTGATTCCCATGAATGACCAAATATCTGCTACATCCTGAGGTACTGGCCATTCCATAATGGCTTTTATTTTCTTCGGGTCTACAACAATGCCTTCTGCTGAAATTACATGTCCTAGATATTGTATTTCTTTTTTATAAAGGTCACACTTGTCAAATTTGGCGTATAGTTTGTGTTTTCTCAACATTTGCAACACTATCCTTAAGTGTTCCTCCATTTTTTATTAGACCAGAATATCGTTGATAAATACTACCATGAACTTGTCTAAGTATTGACTGAAAATACTATTCATCAGGCACATAAACATGGCTGGCACATTAGTGAGTCCAAAAGGTATGACTACGAATTCATAGTGTCCATATCTTGTTCGAAAAGTTGTTTTGTTTATGTCCTCATCTTTTATCCTAATTTGATGATAACCGGATCATAAATCTAACTTTGAAAAGATCTTGTCCCCACCCACTTGATCAAATAGATCATTTATCCTTGGTAAGGGGTACTTGTTATTAATAGTCATTTTGTTCAGTTGTCTATAATCGATGCCTAGTATTAGAGTATCATCTTTCTTTTTCACAAAGAGGATTTTTGCTCCCTATGGAGAGACACTCGGTCTGATGTACTCTATGTCCAACAATTCCTATAATTGTATTTTTAATTCTGTCAGTTCTGGTAGACTCATTCGGTAGGGTTCTTTTGAGATAAGGGTTGATCCAGGTAGTAAGTCTATGGAAAAATCTATTTCCATTCTAGGAGCTAATTCTGGTATCTCATCCACAAACATGTCTCTGAATTCATGTAGGACAACAAAGCCTTCTAACTTGGGCTTATCTTCTTTTTCTAATAGATTCGTCACTTGGATGGTGTAAACATGAGATCCCTTTCTAATACATTTCTTGAGTTGCATCACTAAAACTTGTATGTCTGATATAGGTTTTGGTATGCCTTGGGTTTTTCTAACAGTGCCGAAATTATCTTTATAGCTAAGTATCTTTGTATAACAGTCTAGTACTGCTTTGTGTTGTTCCAACCAATCCATCCTAATAATCATATCATAAGATCCTAGTGGTAGGATGTTCAAATTGTTCCTTATCCTTTGACCATCTAGGATGAACTCAAGATTAGAAATAAAATCAACTACTTTTCTTTTAGTACCTATTGCTAGTTGGACAAGCCATGATTTTGTGTGCTTCAGTTTCTTAAGTTTATTCGACTCTACTACATCAGGATTAATATAACTTAACATAGCTCCATGGTCAATTAAAACATAAATTTGAGTGTCATTGATTTTACCTTCGATTTCTAACACCGGGGACTGGTGGTTAGCTTGTCGACCATTTATGGCTGCATTTATCCAATACAGACTTCTGCCCACGTTTCCCAATGTCAAGGCTTCCTACAAATTGTGAACATCAGTTCTGTTGGCTGCAATTAAATGTGGATAGTTCCTCCTTAGATGAGGCTCTCCACACTCCCAACACTTTAGTGGGTCGTGGGAGTTGTCTGCAAACTTCTTCATTCCTAGGTTTACCGGTTTACCACTACCTTGTGTATTCAGATGATTGGAGTGAAAATCCTTCCTTGGGAAACTTTTTGTTGCATTCTGATAAGGATTTGGTTGGTATCCCTTCTTCCACTGGTTCATTCGATCTTTCTTCTTATCCTTTCAGGTCTTGGGAAACTCTACCCACTATTTATACTGGTCATAGCTCATTCGTTCTCTCCCAAATACCTCACTCAAGGATTTGGGGTTGTCAAACTCAATTTTGTCCCGCTAGGCCTGTGGTAAATAACTTAAGAATCGATGGATTTTAACCTTATCCTCCCGGATGTACGGTACAAACCTTAGTAGTTCCATAAATTTATTTATAAGGTCCTCCATTGTCATAAGTCCAAGTCGTAACTCATAAAATTCTTTCATCTTCCTTTCAAAATATATTTCAGAAAGGTATTGTTTCTTGACATACTTCTTAAAATTGGACCATTCAAATTGTTTCTCCTTTAGGCCCTTGGCCAACTTTAGGTCCTGCCACCAAATGATGGCTTTCCCCTTTAGATTGTACATGGCCATTCTGAACTTCATGTTGTTGGAATAGTTGTAGATCTGGAAGTATTTTTTGATGTTCAATAACCATGCCTCAACTTCTTCTCTTGTCCTGGATTCTCCATCAAAGGTAGTTGGTTTAATCTTTTTAAAATCTCCTTCAAGGTGGTATACGTGTCTTCTTTTTCTATATGGTATAGTTTTTTCCCCAGCTGAAGGTGTCCCTTCAGACAAACTGTCTCCTTTTTCTGTTTCAGCACCAGAATTCTTACAGGCCCTTTTGTTGACCTCCTCATCATGGTTATCATCTTTTGGGATTTTCTTGGTTACTATACTATGCAGCAGGACTTCATTTATCTCTTGCTGTTCTTACTGTGCTTTCTTTAATTTTTCATTGTCGGCCTTGAAAAACTGCAGTTCAACAATAAGATTCCTCATTGTTTCCAACACCTCCATGGGTGAGCTTCCATCACTGTTATGTCTTATATATCCAAGAGGTCCTTGCTGTGGATTTCCTTCCATCCTAATTTTTGCACCCTCCTCAACTACCATAATTTACAAAAAAAGAAAGGGCTTTCTGTTTGTAACCATAAAATTTATTTAGTTTTACATCAATTTGAATAAATACTAAGAAACTAATGTGGCGTTGCTTAGGCCTAGTGTTGTAACTTTTTCTCTGATACCATATATAATGTACATAAAAATTTGTTTGTAAAAATATTCTTGAATAGTTCAAGATTCAAACAAGTAAGCTTTATGTTATAAAACTTGAGTCTGAAAGTTTACAAGGTCCTTACTGTCATCGACTATCATTACCATTCAACTTAAAGTTTTTTGATCGATGATAAGGTGTTACTCATTTCAATGTTTATTTCAATTCCTGTAATTATAATTACTTTTCGATCTGTCTCTACTTGTAACCATTACCACAGTCTTAACAACACAAACGACTCTGGAACTTTATGGCCAAATCATTACGCATTAGACCCTACAAATAACCCATTTCCATATGTTTACAATACAAATGAATTTGACTGTGAAAAGGGTATACCACTCTTTAAATAAAACAAGGAACAAATTTACTCAACTCCGATTGCTCAAATTTGGATCTATTTAATACTTTAGTCACAAAAACAAACCTATATCTATACATATTGGTCTTCTTCAAGCATGCAGTGTATCCCATCTTTTTGACTTCAAATTAAACCTATTTGATTGCTCAATTAGAAAATATGTTTAATACTTTCATAATAGCTAGTTTTTGTACTTGTTCTGCCCTGTACACAGTGACTTGTGATATGATCTATTATTTATTTTCTACTTCTATCCTAGATGAATATCCTCCATTGTTTTCTACCAGTCCCTTCATTACAATATTAAAGTTTTTCCTATAACAATTAATTTCTACTATGTTCCTACAGTTTTGTGAAAAACAGAGGTCAATCAGGTTTCGGTGATTACAAATGCCGAACGCAACAAAGACAAAAGATCACATTGTTTTCCAAAAACACAGAAGGTGGATGGAATGTGGGTCTCTCTCTTTAGGGTTTCAGGATTCGGGATTTCATGATTTTAATTGCCCAAATGTCAACACACATCAACTCCCGAATTGCGAAGAGTGAAAAGGAATTTGGGACCTGCACCTTGGGGTTTCGGGGTTCGGAACTTCGGGATTCCAAATACCATACACCAACACACTACAACTCACAAATTGATAAAGTGTGAAAGGAAAGTGGGACTAGCACTTCAAGGTTTCAGAGTTCATAACTTTGGGATTCCAAGTACCAAACACCAACACAGTACAACTCCTGAATTGCGAAAATGCGAAAGGAAAATGGGACCAACACTTCCGGGTTTCAAGATTCGAAACTTTTGGATTCCAAATACTAAACACCAACACACTACAAATCCCAAATTGTGAAAATGCGAAAGGAATGTGGGACCAACACTTCGGGAATTCGGGGTTCGAAACTTCGAGATTCCAAATACCAAACACCAACACACTACAACTCCTGAATTGCGAAAATGCGAAAGGAAAGTGGGACCAACACTTCGGGGTTTCGAAGTTAAGAACTTTGGGATTCCAAATACAAAAAACCAACACACTACAACTCCCGAATTACAAAAATGTGAAAGGAAAGTGGGACCAACACTTCGGGGTTTTGGAGTTTGCACGAACAAAAGAACTCCTCACAACTTGAACCAAAAAAACTCTGAAAAGCCGGAAAAAGAAAACATGAATAGAGTTTTACAAACTCAGTAATTTTTTTCCCGACATTATTCATATAGTTAGATTAATGAAATTATAGCATAACCTCCACTCTCAATATTCCTAATCTCAACATTGATTTCACTCCGAAAACACATAAGAAAGAAAATAGCAGTGAATTTAAATTAGAGGCGATTGCATCCATAATTTAGCCATGCATAATTTTTTCAACAAATAAAAGAGAAATTTTGTCGTTTGTTCAGAGAGGGGTCACTCGAGATTAGACTTACCCTATGTTCTCTGTCAGTCATTAGGCTTCATGAATTCGAACTGGTTTTTCCTACGCATTAATTTCTATTATACTTAGAATATGCATTACATCAGTGATTGAATCATTCACTAGAGAATGGAAATTATTTCAGTTCCGATTTAACACATGCATTGCATCATATATAAAATCATTCAGACAGAAAATGGAACTCATTTTAGTTCCCATTTAACAAACACATTGCATGAGATATAAAATCATTCAAAACAAAGAATGGAAATCATTTCAGTTTTGATTTAATAAACACATTGCATCAGATATAAAATCATTCAGAACAAAGAAGGAGAAAATTTAACATATCTAAACCAATTCACAAGAAGATAGAGGGAACAAACATTTTCCTCCCAACCATAGAATGAGGCAGCCAAATGACTTTCCCAGTTCACCCCCTAGTCTGACCATTAATCCATGAGGGCTAACTCAGAAACTCCTCCTCATCAATGTCCTTCAATTCCAACAGTTACCCTCTTACATCACACTTACTCAGCAGTGCTCATAACAACAAGGAAAATGTGTTCCAGTAGACTCCTCTTGCCTTACACTCAATCTATAGTGTTCATAACAGCAAGAGAGCTCAAAAATATTTTTCCCCAACATACTTGGCAGCATCCTGCCTCCTTGCATATGCTATATATCCATTTTTCCCAGGTCTTTTTCCTTCCCTTGGGGGGGATTTTCATATCTTTCTAAACCCTTGATTTTCAGGGGCTGCCAATGACCAAATCTTTGATTTTCCACTTGTAATAATCATCCCAGAGGTAGTTCCAACTTGTTCCCCACTCATGGATTCATGGTCAGTTGATTTTAACATGGTTGTTCCATTTGTCCTACTGCAATTAATATAAATCTTGTCTTTTTATACAACTGTCATAGTCAAATAGTTAGTTGAGTCCCAATCAGAACTCTTCCCAATAGTCATAATAATTAATTACAAATATCAAATTTGAAATTCAGAATTTCCATAAATGGAAAAATTTTCCAAATTCGAATTTACTAAAAACGGAATTAAGTTTCCAGCAAATTTAAATTTCAAAATTATTTTATTTTTGGGGTTATCACATCCTTTCCCCTTTCAGTAAAACACTATCCTCAGTGTTTGTTCCTTTCTTGGAATAGGATTGGATGATATTTCCACAAATTTCTCTCCATCTCCCAAGTGGCCTCCTCAGGACTAAAGTGCTTCCATTGCACCTTTGCCTGAGCAACGACTCTGTTCCGAAGTGTTATTTCTCTCTGGTCCAGAATGTGCAGGGGTTCCACCTGGAACTCCCCTTTGCATTCCACCTGCACCAAGTTCCAATAAATCCTATGAGTAGGTTCATGAATATATATTTTTAACAAAGAAACATGAAATACATTATGAATTCTTAGATTAGCTGGAAGTGCAAGTTGATATGCTACGGATCCAATTCGAGCTAGTATCTCAAAGGGTCCACAAAACCTAGGTGCCATCTTGGCATAGTTCCCTAACTTCAACAATCTTTTTCGGGCTTTCAAATTCAAATAACATGATCTCCTACTTGTAATTCCAAGTGTCTTCTTTTCTGATCTGCATAGGTCTTCTGTCTGTCCTGTGCTTGTTTCAAGTTCTGTTGTACCTTCCTTACCATGTTCTCCATTTCTTGGAGCATCTATGGTCCAACCATGAGTCTGTTATCCGAGTTATCCCAGCTAATTGGAGTCGTACACTTTATGTCGTACAGTATTTCGAAAGGTCTCAACTTAGCCGAAGTTTGGTACCCATTGCTATATGCAAATTCTACCAAGTGTAGGTAGTTTTCCCACTTGTTTGGTTTTGTTCATACATACATATGGAGCGTATCCTCTATGATTTGGTTTGTCCTTTTGGTCTGTCCATCCATTTTTGGATGATAACTTGTACTGAAATTCAAATTAGTATTTATCCCTGCAAACAATTAATTCAAAAAAGCATATGTGAATTTTATGTCTCTATCTGAAATCACCATTTTAGAAATACCATGAAGTCTAAAAATTTCTTTCATGAATATTTCAGCAATGCTTATAGATTTAAAAGTAGACTTTATAGGAATAAAGTGTGCAGAATTACTAAGTTTATCGATTACAACCATGATAGAATCATTATGTTTCTGAGTTTTAGGAAAACCTGTTATAAAGTCCAGCGATATGGTCTCCCATTTCCATTTTGGTACTGGTAATGGCTGTAATAGACCGGATGGATGCTGGTGTTTGGCCTTAACTTGCTTACAATCTTGCCACCTAGCCAAGTACTCTGATGTTTCTCCTTTCATATTATGCCAGTAAAATAGTTTTCTAAGTGTTGTTATCGTTTTTTGGTAACCTGAGTGACCAGAATACAGTTTCTTATGCACTTCATCCAAAAATGTTAATTTTAACTCTGTTGAATCTGATATGTAAAGTCTGTTTTTAAATCGTAATAATCCCTTCTTGTCAATACTTAGATCTGGTTTATCTAAGTCTGTTGTATTGTTTTGTAATTCTGCCATCATATTAGTGTAATTTATGTCGCTAATACCGGTCGTCCTTACCTTTGTTCCAAATCACTTTCTTCCCTACTAATATTTACCTCAAATAACCCATGGACTCTTCTTCTTAAAGCGTCTGCTACTTTATTTTCTTTGACCTTGATATGTCTAACTTCGAAGTCAAATTCACTCAAGAAGGCTAACCATCTAGCTTGTTGTGCATTGAGCTCTAGTTGACTAAACAGATATTTCACACTGCTATTATCCATCAGTAGTAGAAATTTCCTTCCCATTATGTAGTGTCACCACATTTTTAAAGCGTGTATTACCGCTGCTAATTCTCAGTCATGAGTGACATAATTTCGCTCATGTTCCTTTACTTTTCAAGACTCATAACAAATAATGTGTACTTCCTGAGTTAGGACACCACCTAGTCCCTCTTTACTTGGATCAACACATATTGTGAAGTCTTTATCTGGGTCTGCTACCTTCAAAATGGGTTTCGATGTCAATAATTCTTTCAGCTTGTCAAAATTGTCTTGATACTTTTGCGACCAGTTAAACTTGGTCCCTTTCTTTTGTAATGATGTGATAGGGTAGGCTATCCTTGAAAATCCTTCTATAAACCTATGGTAATATCCGGTGATTCCCATGAATTACTGGATATCTGCTACATCCTGACGTATGAGCCATTCCATAATCGATTTTGTCTTCTCTGGGTCTACGACAATGCCTTCTGCTGAAACTACATGTCCTAGATATTGTATTTCTTTTTTATAAAAGTCACACTTGTCAAATTTTGCATACAGTTTGTATTTTCTCAATGTTTGCAACACTATCCTTAAGTGTTCATCATGTTCTTCCTCCATTTTTGAATAGACCAGAATATCATTGATAAATACTACCACGAATTTGTCTAAGTATTGACTGAAAATACTGTTCATCAGGCACATAAATGTGGCTGGCATGTTAGTGAGTCCAAAAGGTATGACTACGAATTTGTAGTGTCCATATCTTGTCTAAAAAGTTGTTTTGTTTATTTCCTCGTCATTTATCCTAATCTGATGATAACTGGATCGTAAATCCAACTTTGAAAAGATCTTGGCCCCACCCATTTGATCAAACAGATCATTTATCCTTGGTAAGGGGTATTTGTTATTAATAGTCATTTTGTTCAGTTGTCTATAATCGATGAATAGTGTTAGAGTATCGTCTTTCTTTTTCACAAAGAGGATTGGTGCTCCAAATGGTGAGACACTCAGTCTGATGTACTCTTTGTCCAACAATTCCTGTAATTGTATTTTTAATTCTGTCAGTTCTAGTAGACTCATTCGGTAGGGCAATTTTGAAATAGGGGTTGATCTAGGTAGTAAGTCTATGGAAAAATCTATTTCCATTCAAGGAGGTAATTCTGGTATCTCATCCACAAACATGTCTCTAAATTCATGTAGGACAACAAAGTCTTATAACTTGGGCTTATCTTCGTTTTCTGATAGATTCGTCACTTGGATGGCATAAACTTGACATCCCTTTCTAATACATTTCTTGAGTTGCATCGTTGAAACTTGTCTGTCTGATATAGGTTTTGGTATGCCTTGGGCTATTTTAACAGTGCCAAAATTATCTTTATAGCTAAGTATATTTGTATAACAGTCTAGTACTACTTTGTGTTGTTCCAACCAATCCATATTGATAATCATATCATAAGATCCTAGTGGTAGGATGTTCAGATTGGTCCTTATCCTTTGACCATCTAGGCTGAACTCAAGATCATAAATAAAGTCAGCTACTTTTCTTTTAGTACCTTTTTCTAGTCGTACAAGCCATGATTTTGCATGCTTCAGTTTCTTAAGTTTATTCGACTCTACTACATTGGGAGTAATATAACTTAACCTAGATCCAGGGTAAATTAAAATAGAAATTCGAGTGCCATTGATTTTACCTTCAATTTCTACCACTGAGGACTGGTGTTCGGCTTGTCAACCATCTATCACTATATTTATCCGATGCAAACTTTTTCCCACATCTCCCACTTTTGAGGCTTCCTGCAAATTGTGAACAACAGTTCTGTTGGTTGCAATTAAACATGGACATTTCCTCCTTAGATGAGGCTCTCCACACTCCCAACACTTTAGTGGCTCATGGCAGTTGTCCACAAACTTCTTCATTCCCATGTTTACCGGTTTACCACTACCTTTTGTATTCGGATGATTGGAGTGAAAATACTTCCTTGGGAAACTTTTGTTTCATTCTGATAAGGAGCTAGCTGGTATCCCTTCTTCCACTGGTTCATTCGATCTTGCTTCTTGTCCTTCTAGGTCTTGGGAAACTCTACCCACTGTTTATACTGGTCATAGCACATTCATTCTTTCCTGAATACCTCACTCAAGGATTTGGGGTTGTCAAACTCAATTCTGTCCCACTAGGCCTGTGGTAAACAACTTAAGAATCTCTGGATTTTGCCCTTATCCTCCCGGATGTACGGTATGAACCTTAGTAGTTCTAGAAATTTATTTATGAGGTCCTTCATTGTCATCTGTCTGAGTCATAACTCATAAAATTGTTTCGTCTTCCTTTCATAATAGCTTTCAAAAAGGTATTGTTTCTTGAAATACCTCTTAAAGTCAGACCATTCCAACTGTTTATCCTTTAGTCCCTTGGCCAAATTTAGGTCCTGCCACCAAATACTGACTTTCCCCTTCAAATTATAGATGGCCATTCTGACCTTCATGTTGCTAGAATAGTTGTAGATCTAGAATTATTTTTTGATGTCCAATAACCATGCCTCAGATTCTTCTCTTGTCCTGGATTATCCATCAAAGGTAGTTGGTTTAATCTCTTTAAATTCTCCTGCAAGGTGGTCTACTTATCTTATTTTTCTGTCTGGTATAGTTTTGTCCTCAGTTGAAGGTGTCCCTTTAGATGAACTGTCTCATTTTTCTATTTCAGCACTAGAATTCTTGGAGGCCCTTTGCTGACCTCCTCATAATGGTTATCATATTTTGGGATTTTCTTGGTTCATATATTACGCTGCAGGACTTCATTTATCTCTCGTTGTTCCTACTGTGATTTCTTTAATTTTTTATTGTTGGCCTTGAAAACCTATAGTTCAACAATAAGATTCCTCATTGTTTCCAACACTTTTTTGGGTGAGCTTCCATCATTGTTCTGTCTTGGATCTCCAAGAGGTCCTTGTTGCGGATTTCCTTCCATCCTGATTTATGCACCCTCCTAAGCTGCCATAATTTACAGAAACAGAAAGGGCTTTCTATTTGTAACCATAAACTTTATTTAGTTTTACATAAATTCGAATAAATGCTAAGCAGCTAATGTGGCCCTGCTTAGGCCCAGTGTTGTAACTTTTTCTCTGATACCATATGTAATGTACCTAAAAATTTGTTTGTATAAATATCCCTGAATAGTTTGAGATTTAAGCAAGTAAGATTTATGTTATAAAACTTGAGTCTGGAAGTTTTCAAGAGTCCTTACTGTCATCGACTGTCATTACCATTCAACTTAAAGTTTTCTGATCAACGATAAGGTTTTACTCCTCATTTCAATGTTTATTTCAATTCTTGTAATTATAATTACTTTCCAATCTGTCTGTACCTATAGCCATTACCACATTCTTAACAACACAAATGACTCTGGAACTTTATGTCCAATTCGTTATGCGTTAGACCCTACAAATAACCCATTTCCATATGTTTACAATACAAAATACTTTGACTGTTAAAAGGGTAGACCTCTCTTTAATTAAAACAAGGCACAAATTTACTCAACTCCGATTGCTCAAATTTAGATCTATTTAATACTTCAATCACAGAAACAAACCTATATCTATACAGATTGGTATTCTTCAAGCATGCAACTTATCTCAACATTTCGACTTTAAATTAAACCTATCTGATTGCTCAACTAGAAAATTTGTTTAATACTTTCATAATAGCTAGTTTCTGTACTTGTCATGCCCTATACACAGTGACTTGTGATATGATCTATTATTTATTTTCTACTTCTATATCGGATGAATATCCTCCATCATTTTCTACCTGTCCCTTCATTATAGTATTAAAGTTGTTCCTATAACAATTAATTTCTACTATGTTCCTACAGTTTTGTGAAAAAAAGAGGTCAATCAGGTTTCGGCGATTACAAATGCCAAACGCAACAAAGACAAAAGATCACGTTGTTTTCCGAAAATGCAGAAGGTGGACGGACTGTGGGTCCCTCTCTTCAGGATTTCATGATTTCAATTTTCCAAACGTCAACACACATCAACTCCCAAATTGCGAAGAGTGAAAAGGAATGTGGGATCCACACCTCAGGGTTTCGGGGTTCAAAGCTTTAGGATTCCAAATACCATACACCAACACACTACAACTCCCGAATTGCAAAAATGCGAAAGGAAAATGGGACCAACACTTCAGGATTTCGGGGTTCAGAACATTGAGATTCCAAATACTAAACACCAGCACACTACAAATCCCGAATTGTGAAAATGCAAAAGGAAAGTGGGACCAGCACTTCCGGGTTTCAGGGTTCGGAACTTCAGGATTCCAAATACAAAACACCAACACAGTACAACTCCCGAATTGTGAAAATGTGAAAGGAAAGTGGGACCATCACTTCAGAGTTTCGGGGTTCAGAACTTCGGGATTCCAAATACCAAACA
>ML859508.1:0-17731 GCA_009831015.1 Picea engelmannii | reverse complement strand
CACATTAAGGTTATGAATGTCCGAATGATTCCGTCAAGCTTCAAATCTCTCTTTCTCCGAGTGGCATCGATCGAGATTTGAACCGGCGTCCCCGAGGGATAATCTGTTACTCCTCTCGTGACCCTAATGCCCATGGAAGACGCTGTGGACTTCGATATTGGGGAGGATAAATTAGAAAGGCTGAGTCTCTCCAGAGTAGTACAGTACTCGAAATGGGTTTGAGAGGCGCTCCGCCTGTAGATTATGGCACCCTCCCATGGCGCCTCCTCTGCTGTCGAGACGCCATTTTCTTCTGCAACACACGACATAGGTGGTAGGCTGCATTTTCTGTATAAAGGTATCAACCCATTTTTACCCGCAAGCCTCAGCTCGCCACAAGAGATCCATGAGAAGGTCCTGTGTGTTTTTGTGCAATAGTGAAAATTATAGTCTTTGAGGTTTGAACTCGAAGCTCTGTTCTCTGAGTGGACGAATGCCATAGAGGACAGCAATGGAGTAGTCAGTGCCATCCTGTACATTGAAATTCAGTGTGAGATAACGATTGAAAAATGGAGGATCGACTTCGCAACGTTGAACAATTTTGTTCATGAAAATTATAAGGTTTTGAAATTCGCCGAAGACATTTGTCATATCCGACTCATTGAAAACCTTTGTTTATTGCAGGAGTGTTGCTATGTATGGCCATAGTCATATCGGGCAAACTTCAACCAAAGGCCAAAAATCTCATTATGAAAGGATTAACACGATGGAACCACGAGTAAAGATGGAATTACGAAATTTTCATTATAACCGATGAAATTATAAAATTTACGAATTGTTGTCCTTGTCCTCGGTTATAACATTGTTGTCGTGGATTATAACATTGTAATATAATGTAGAATATATTTTTGGATAAACATTCTTCATTGGTGGAATGTCCACTTAAAAGTTGGATGTTTTGAAAGCCACGTAACCAGTTTATCCAGAAATATATTCTACATTATATATTTTAACTCTGAAAATTTACATTCTCAAACATTGTAATATTTAAACCTATTAAAAATTTATCAATAATAAAAAAATTCTAACAATTATTATAATACATAATTATTTTGTTAGTCCATTATCATATGATATTAGAAGAAGGCATTGTATTTTGAGCGCTCCTCTCTTACACGTCTTTGGCTTTAGGGTTTTCTTCATTCGCATCTCTAGGGTTTCTCTCCTCTCCCATGGTGTCGGCTGGAAGAGTGCTCCTTCCTACAACCGAATTTTGGTAGGTCGTAGGAATGGCCCTCGCGGTCCTACCTCCACTCAATCAGATCGCACCCAAGGTGACAACACTTTGTATGTCTCTAAGAAAGGTAAACGGTGAGAACACACGAGTTAACTTGCAGCCAAAATCAAAGAAAGTCGACAACTCCTAACCTCAACTCCACAACCAGTTGTCTGCCCAAAGCATCTGAAAATATGAAATACGAAGTAAGAATGGACAGAATAGGAAATTACATCTAGTTCATGCAGGACCGTGCCTTTATAGAAAATTTCATGGGCATATGGCCAACAAAGAAAGCCCTCATTTGGTGTATAAAAACAACCTGGAAACCCAAAGGCCAAATCAACCTCAAGTTGGGCTCTAAGGGCTTCTTCACTGCCATTTTCTCTAATTTGGAAGATCGTGACAGGGTTTTTGAGAACGATCCTTATTTTTTTAATTTGGCAGGGCTCCATTTCAGGCCGTGGATGGAGTGTTTCTGCTCTGAAAGGAAGATTTCACTGTCGCTCATGTCTGGATATGGTTATACTCCTTGCCGCAGAAGTTCTGGGATGAGGAAATTCTTGAAGGCATCGGATATACTCTTGGCAACTTCGTTAAAACCTTAGAGATCACAAAAATAGGTCACTACACAACACATGCTCGAATTTGTGTGTACATGAGTCTCACTAAAGCCCTCCCAGACTCAATAAGTCTTTACTATCAGGACAATGAATGGGTTCAAACCCTGTACTATGAGCATATTGCTTTTCACTACAGACATTGTCATGAGAATAGCCACCTTTTTCAGAGATTTCCCATTGAATGCTCAAGCAACCACCACCCCTCCCCCATCTACTCGAGATGCTGAAAGATTTGAAGAAGTTTCATTTAGGAAAAATTCCAGAAGAAACCCCAACCCGCCGCAACCCAATAAGAGCTTCAAATCCCCCAACTCCTTCAAAACCCTCCCCCAAGATGGCGAAGAAAAGGCATCTAGCAAAGAACATGAAATTCTAC
This sequence comes from Picea engelmannii, assembly GCA_009831015.1. Taxonomy (NCBI): domain Eukaryota; kingdom Viridiplantae; phylum Streptophyta; class Pinopsida; order Pinales; family Pinaceae; genus Picea; species Picea engelmannii. The sequence goes on along the minus strand of ML859508.1, from coordinate 15,477 downwards.
AGAACAACAATCCCACAGAGGAACCTCCAACAAATAACAAGGCTAAGCAGTGCAAAACCATGGGCCACGGCGACACTATCAATCAAGATGGCAAGGAAGACATACATGGGGATACACTGGAACAACCGGACTCTGAGGATGGCGAGGACATGGACCTTGACTTAAAATCCATTGTTGCAGCATGCAAGTAGCAACACCTGAACTCAATCCCTGAACAACGGGTTCAACTTATGAAGGACACCCTGCTTTGCAATCAGATTCTCAGTGGCCCAACGGTAAAAGGTATGAATTTCGCTCCTTCTCTAGGCATTAAACCCTCTTCCTCAAGCCCTTTGAAAAATCCCAAAGAGGAAAAAAAGAGAGGTAGACACACCAATAAGCAACTTCTTAAAGATATGGGAGAATTCTTAGTGAACTCAGGTCGCATAGCCTTAATGACACAGAATTTTTTACCCAACCCCCCACATTCCTCATGAAAATCATCTCTTGGAATATTAGAGGCCTCAATTGTAAAACCAAGCACAAGATTCTCAAACAAAAAATCCTTTAAGAAAAACCCTATGTGTGATGATTCAAGAAACTAAATGCCCCCATAACCTTCTCCAATCCCTAGCCTCCCGTATTTGGCCAAGATCCCGGGCTATAGCCTTATATGCTCAAGGAGCAGCCGACGGTCTCACCCTTCTTTGGAACCCTGTAAAATAACCATGTCTGATTTATTTTCCACCAAGCACTCTCTCTTTGCTCACTTTTAGCTTATAGGTTCCTCCACTGTCGACTTCATAGCTATTGTTTATGGCTCTAACTCCATTATTGACAAGCTTCCCTTCCTTAATGTCCTTCAACTATTGCAACCCTTAATTCTCAATGATCATTGGCTCGTTGGGGGAGACTTTAACATCATTACATCTCTTACTGAAAAAGAAAAAGAAAAAAAAGGAGGATTGAGAAGGCTCGAACATGACTCTCAATCCTTCACTGGCACCATCCAAACCCTTAACCTGGTGGACCTTGAGACCGTCAATTAAATCTTCACCTTGAACAATCGAAGAAGGGGCCAACATCAAGTTGCTTCTCATTTGGATCACTTTCTAGCCTTCGAATCAATCCTGCTTGCTAGCCTTCACCCTCTGACCTCCATTCTTCCTTATGGAGGTTCTAATCATTGGCCAATTATGCTCAACCTAGATCTCCATTGTATCCCCCACAACAAACCTTTATGTTTTGAAAGCTTCTAGTTGAACCACCCTAACTTTTAGACAAACATCAAATCATGGTGGACAGAATACAACCCAATTTCCAGATCACTTGTGTACAAATTTCAACAAAAACTCAAATACATCAAGCAAAAACTAAAAACCTGGAACAAGGAAGAATTTGGAAATATATTTCAAGCAGAAAAACAAATTGCTACACAGATGGAACATGTCCAACAAGCCATGATCTATGAAGGTCGCACATAACAACTAGTCTAGGAAGAAGAAGAACTTCAATCCCAAATCAATGAGCGAGAGAGACAAGAGGGACTGCTTTGGAAACAAAAATCTTGAATTCGTTGGCTCAAATAGGGGGGGGGGGATCCAACTTTTTCCACAAATATATGATACAACACAGGCATCGTAATTGTATCACCTCACTAAAGGATAAACAGGGTAATTGTTTGACAGAACATGCTGCCATAGAACACGAACTAGTAAACTTCTTCAAGGATCTCCTCACTGAACCAAAAGCTTATGGTAGACCAACCATTCAAAAAATCACTCAACACATACCATCATTGGTTTCTCCATAAAATAATGATGCCCTCATGTTTCCCATTTCTTTTGAAAAGGTTGAGCAAGCAGTTTTCGACATGCCGAAAAAAAAATCGTCAGGTCCTAATGGATTCACCTCATACTTTTTCAAGAATACTGGCCAATAATAAAATGGGACATCTGGGCCTTGGTTGAAGACTCCCGGCTTCACTCCAATGTTCTCCTAGCTCTCAATGCCACCTTCCTTGCCCTCATTCCAAAGGAAGAAAGAGTGGTAGACCCCAACAAATTTTGCCCAATATCCCTATGTAACGTGGTGTACAAAATAATCACCAAGGTCATTGCCAACAGGGTGAAATCTTTGCTTCCCTCCCTAATCTCTCCTAAACAAATTGGCTATGTGGAGGGGAGGAAAATATTGGACGAAATCATCCTTTCCCATGAAGTCATTCACCCTCTCAAAACCTCCAAGATCCCAGGCATGCTCATCAAATTGGACATGTCAAAGGCCTTCGACCTGTTAAGTTAGCAATACATCCATCAAAACCTCAACACTTTTGGATTTTCCCCTACTTGGATCAAGTGGGTGCTCTTCCATACCTCATCAACTTTCTTCTCAATCCCGGTCAATGGCTCCCCCTCTTCAACTTTCTCTCCTCTCGTGACATTAGGCAAGGTGATCCTCTCTCGCCATCCTCTTCATTTTAATGGTTAAGGACCTTAGGAGGGCCATCAAAGCGATTGTAGCAGAAAAAAAAATTGAAAGGTCTGCACTTTCACACTAAGGAGCAACCTATCTCTCATCAACAATTTCTCGATGACACAATGCTCATGGCTCAGCCCATGGTCATGGAAGCCAAAGCCGTCCAACATGTCCTCTCAGACTTCATGGACGCCTTAGGTACCACTATCAACCTCTCAAAATATCAATTTTTTTTCTTTAACAATGCCCCTGCTATACAAGTTCATATCTCTAGGATCCTTGGCTTCCAAAGGAGCTCTCTTTCGTCTAAATATCCCGGTGCCCCCCTTATTGAAAATGGGCTCAAGAACTCATCATGGGAGGACCTTTTCTACAAAATGAACAAGAAATTGGCTAATTGGTCCTTTAGAGCTCTCAATGTAGTAGGACGACTCATTCTTCCCAAATATGTTCTTCAAGCCATGCCACTCTACTTGTTCTCAGCTCTAGCTACCTCAAAATCAATCCTGAAAGTTGTTCAGAGTCTCCAAAAAAATTTCCTTTGGGGAGGATCTTGAAAAGAAATAAAATGGGCATTCGTTGTTTGGGATAAACTCTGTCTCCCCAAACTCAAAGGGGGTCTAGGCCTTAGAGATCCCAAAATCTTCAGCTCTATCCTTGGGGCTAAGACTTGGTGGAGGTGGTTAACTTCCAAGAAAACCTTATGGGCTCATCTCTGGCATGAGAAGTATTGTCCTCTCACAGTGCCTCAAAACCTCATCAAACTCATAGGAAATATCACAAGCCCCCTCATATGGAACATAACTTGGAAAAACAAACACCTCATACAGTCCCACTTCTTCTAGGAGACTAGAGACATACATTATGCACTATTATGGGATGATGTTTGGCAACAACTTCCTCCCCTTTGCCAAAATATAGATATTACACTACTCATAGATCACATGACTGCCAACAACAAGCTCTAAATGTACCAATATTGGCTCCCTCCCAAACCTGACAACATCTAGAGAACCTGAATCCCCAAAGAGAAATGGAAACCTCTCCCCCCTTAATTGGATTGGAATGTCTTTTGGAAAGACCCGTCGAAGAGAAAAATATGCATTCAAACATAACATAACATGTTAATATGGGGGTATCAATCAATAGGTTTCTTCTCTCTCAAGGAGGCTTATCATCTTGCTACAGGTGATCATCATCTCCCAATGCAAGATCTCTAGTTAAAAATTTGGGCTTATAACTTATGGTCGGAAGTCTCCTTCTTTCTCTGGTAGATCAATAGAGGTAAAATTCTCACATGGGAGAACCTTCTCAAATGTGGATGTTATGGCCCTACATTTTGTCGTCTTTATAAGAAAAATGAGGAGACCATGGAACATTTTCTCAACTCATGCTCTTTCTCCTCTTCTCTCTAGGATCAGAGTGCCCTCCTCTTCCGAACAACGAATCGTCAAAGGGACAACCTCACTGCAACCATAGCTCATTGATGAGATGTTGCCTTCTCCAACCCCATTGTCAATCATTCCTGGAAGGTTCTTCCTGGCTTTCTCCGGTGGGAAGTGTGGAAAGAACACAATCGTCGAATCTTCAAAAATGAACTATTGGAAGCAACCACTGTCTAGTCCAAAATCAAACAGAACATCAAAGAAACTGCGCTTGCTTCCCCATGACTAGAATTGTTCCCCTCAGAAGATCCTTATTCTCCAAAGTCTCATCCTTCAATCCCCCCTACCACCTTAGTTATCAATCCTCTTCCCCCTAGTGTCGCCCCTCCCTCCTCTTGGTCTCCCCGTCCCGTTGCTTTCTTGAAACTCAACTTTGATGGAGCTTCTAAAGGAAATTTAGGCCTAGCTAGTTATGGAGGAGCCTTTTGTAACAACATGGGGTAGATCATAACAATCTATGCAAATTTCATTGGAATAGAAAGCAATAATGTGGTCGAACTCCAAGCACTGGAAGCAAGACTCAACATTGCCCTCAGAGAGCATTATGAAATGCTTATCATAGAAGGAGACTCTCAGCTCATTATCTGCATGCTCAGGAAGTTTTAGTGTGGGTCTCCCCTAAGTAAAATCACCACCAGTTGGAGATTACCTAGCACCTTGGAATGAATCCAATCTCTCCTATCAGAGGTCAAAGTCATCATACCCTCACATGTGAAGCGGTTAGCCAGTAAGCTCGTCGATCGATTAGTAAATGAGAGCATCAACAGAGAAAACAACCCCCTAGATTCAACTTGGGAGCTTGTCTCCCATTCACCTTTGCACTTTGATTGCCTTTCCCTCGCCCACGTAGACCCCCCCTCCCCCGTATCAGGTGACAGGGAAGCGATGGGACACGGGGTCGCCTTCTGAGGTGAGTCACCACTTGTCAACCTAGTCGGCTAACACCTGTCACTCCCCTCAAACTCCCATCACCTCACTTCATGAGATTTAACACCCCCTCCTCTGTGTGTGTTGCCTCCTTCATGGTTCAACTTCACTTCATTGCCTCTCTTGCTTTGATGATGCCTCGTTGGTACCCTCATCCTATCTGGATCATCCTCTATACTTTGCATTTCGTTGAGACTGTACTTATTGACATCATTCTCCTTACGACCCTGCTCTTGGTCTGTCATGGATTCGTCTTGTATTCATGGTTGTTATTGGACTAATCGGTAAGTGCGGACACAAACAGATCCCACTAGAAACTAGAACAAAACATAACATAATATAAGACTTTCCCTAGGCTCTAATTATTGAGTTTACTAGCTAGCAAGAGATAAACAACATACCTTTTAAATATCGTTTCATCTTGCCATTGCCATCCTAGATCCGTTCCAATGCTCCTGTGATATTGAACCTGCAAGGGAACACAAGCCAACCAAAGTGAAAGCAACACAATATACTCAACAAGAACCTATGTATGTGATCAAGGAATCATACAATAAAACAAGACTAGTTTTATGGGAAAGAAACATATCGATGTATCATATTAAATAGAAAGTGGAGAATACAACCAAAGCCTTGATGTTGCAAGGTCCCCCTTTCAATGGCCCTTTGCTCCAACACACACACCTTTGCTCCAAAGCCTTTGAATGAAGAAGATCCACCATGTAGCTTGTAGAACTAAAGCAAAGCTCTTAAGAAGCCTTTGAAGTAGAACTCTCCATACAAATCTTAGCATATTCAACCTTAGCCTTTTCCATGAGAGATCCCTCTGTGTATAGTGTGAAAGAGAGATGGATGAGGAGATTAGGATGATCCCACCAAATCAGAAAAGCGAGTAAGATCCAAATCGTTCAGAGGCCACCTCACCTTCTAGAAGATTCCCTTCTAGAACATTCGTGAACTTTGTCTTTTCCTTAGCTTTTAGCATCGTTGCACCCTAGGCATATGGCAGCCTATGGAGATGTCGCAGTCTAGATCTAGAGCAGGATGCGACGATCGGGCATTGTCGCACCCCATGCATATTGCAGGGTGCAGTGACCTTCCTTAATAAGGTTTTTGAGAAAGGAAAGCAAATCACTCCCTTCATGGAGAAAAACTCTTTTATCTTTTCAGGGAACATGAACACATGTTGTCAGTGGATCATTGCGGTGACCAAAATAATGTGTAACAAAATTCCCTCCAAATTATGAAGTTGGAACTTGTGACAGCTGAAATACTTTGTATAATGTGTGTGTCGAACAAGGAGCGCATCGATCGAGAACCTGCAAACAATCAAGCATTTGCATAATAATATACCATCATCCGAGGTAGGCATTTTGATACTCAGATTACAAAATGTCAAGTGAGTCATGGCCACTAAATATACATTGTGGATCCATGTCATTATGAATCGACATATCCACCAAGAATACATTATGGATCTATGCTCTAAAAGGACTCAAATTCGGACATAGCCATGAGACATACAAAGTGGATCTATGTGTTAATACAAATCATGAATACTTTGTCGCAACTAGGATCAGAATGATGAGATCCAAGGTCTTCATTTCCATCGTGCTTAAGTACGAATCTAACCATGTGATTACAGGTGTCGAAGTCAAACATGGTAGAAACCACTTGATTACCGGTCAATGATGAAAACCGTTAACAAGTGTGAGGGAAATCACCATTGATGTTAATGACTCCCAAGGTACCCTAGTACAATCCAACGAATGTGAATAAATGAGTTGAAGTCGAACACTCGATGGAATCTCCCAATCAAGGGTCAATGATGTGAACCCACTATTGAAAGCGAAGAGACCTGCCATTGAGGCATGCAGGCTCTAAGGTAATAAATGATTTCTAAGTCTTGTTCCCGGATAATGGGTTGAAGTCGACGGGAAAAGACTCATCACAGGAGGGCCTTGATGTATCCCCCATAAATGACACGAAATATGTAACATATTTGAGGTATATCCGAGTATGAAGTGATTTGAATCTGACACAGGGAAGACCGACATGGTAGAAGATTTATAACTGTAGATGGCTGACTCAATAGAAGACTTGTTTAGGTTGGACTTCTCTTGAACATATGAACGACATGATAATGGTCTTGGCAGCATCGACTCAAGGAGGACCCAACATATGAATTTTGTGGATGGTCAAATGAGAGACAAATGAATTTCACAACCCAGATATAATGATGAAAGGGGGTGTCATGTTCAAGAGCGACTATTATTGTCACTAACACAAATACAGAGACACGTTTCTTTCTCAATTTTTCCCCACCATTTCTGGCGAGTACCTCTTTATTTTTACGCAAGATCGACGAGGATAACATATGCTTGTTGATGTAAGCTCATCCTTCGGACGAGTCCCTCGGAATATGTTTAACGAACCTGAGAAGGAGTGGTTCGATCCCATATGGGTCTTTCAATGTTTGTTTAACGAGTCCAAAGAGAGAAAACTAAGGGGTTTTTCAATTTTAGAGAGTCTGAAAAGCACCTAAAGAGAACTCAATCAGGTCCTTTTTCATAAACTAATCTGTCGAGACCAAAAAAGTGATAACATACCGCTCATCAGATGTTTTCTTCAAATACTTTTACGAGCGTGAAAAGATCAAGGTCCCTCAACAATCTTTTCATTTTTAAGGAGCGTGAAAAGAGCTTAAAGGATACTCCATAGGTTTCATTTTTCGTGTCACCATTACAAGTTCGAAAAAATGACAAAAGAATACTCGATTACATTCTCATGGTTTCACGAGCATGAGAAATAATTAAGACTCTGCTCAGAGTTTTTCCTGAAAAACCCTAAAAGGATCTGTACATGCGACAAATATATAAAACAAACCAAAAAGTGGACCCTTGTTCCAACGTTTCACCTCTAGACTTTTTCAATCTGCAAAAATCAATCACTTGTAAGGTTGTTAGGATTTTAGGGCTTGGATGAAGCATAAAAAATAATATAACATACAAATGAAAAGTAATAAAAATCAATAAAATAGATAAAAAACCACATTTTACTATTTTATTTGTAACTTCACCCAAACATTGCTCAACTGCGGATTGTGGAGTGCACGACTCATGAATCGTCTCCACAGAAAAAGTAATCTCCATCTCCTTCAACTTTTCATGGATTAAAAATTGATTTTCATTGGTTAAAAATATGTTTTTGGGTTGATTTTTTGAGGTTACCCATGCGTTGAGGTCATCGCAGGTGCCCTATATCGGGAACTGCAACGATCTAGGATCGTTGCAGTCGACCCTAAAGCTAGGGTGTGATGACGCCGCACTGTGCAAATGCATAGGCATGCGATGACCACAACCCAAAATTTTTAAAACATGAATCCAACAAGAAAAAACCTCCAGGAAAGAAAATTATGATTCTAATCTCTTTTTATGGTTCCTTGGCAGGTCTTCCATAGTCAAGATGTTGGAATGGCACAAACGGGACGACAAAGAAGAAGATTACTTCGTAGGGAATGACCCGGGAACGGTTATGGCCCTACGACAGTGTGGGTTGTTGAAATTCTTCAAGATTCAGGGCATGAGGGACCAGTTGAGACTACTTGAATACTTGGTTCACATGTGGGATGTGAACGAGCAGACGTTTCATGTGGGTGCCCACACACTCACCATAGATATCGAGGATATCTATGTCATCAGAACTGATCAGAAAGAGGGATTCGTCAGGTAAAGAATCCTCTGCCACATTTTTTGTCTCAGTAAAGGGAAGGCACATATGAATTTGGCAAAAACCAAAGACTTCTTTGACTTGGCGCGTTCAAACTCTAAGTCAAACTTCTGGACGATAACAATCCATTTGGAGTACTTCCCCCCCAACAATTGTCGAGTAAGGATATGTCGCATGGGGTTGCAGTCGAAAATGACTGTGGTTCTGCATAATAAGATGTAGTGACGAAAACGTTGAACAACTTGAACAGCTGCCAAGGCCAGTTTCTCCACATGTAAATATTTGGTTTCGGTGGTCGTGAGACTCCGACTCAAATAATATATCACATGTTCATCGTGTGAATCATCTTCTTGGACTAAGAACATGGCAATGGCAGAGTCTAAAGCAGCTAAGTATGAGAAGTAATATCGGCTATAATTAGGGGGAAACAATAGTGGTCTATGGGTTAAGGTGAGTTTCAAAGCTTCAAAGGATTTGTTTGCAGTATCGTCCCATACAAAATCGTAACCTTTCTTGAGGAGCCGAGTGAATCCTTTCGTTGATTCGGTGTAATTGGGAATGAATCGACGTAAAAAATTTGCCTTCCCTTGCAAACTTTGGAGTTGGCATAGCGTGGAAGGAGGAGGTAAATTAAGAATAGCCTCAACCTTCAAGGGGTCTACCCGAATTCCATGTATAGACACAATAAAACCAAGAAGTCGACCAGACTCCACACAAAAAACACATTTGTGTGGATTCAAATGTATGCAATAATAATGATAGTGTAGGAAAATGGCCTACAAATGTGCGGGGTGATCTTGATGATGCATGGAATGCGTCGGTAGATCGTCTAGATAGGGTTGTACAATGTGCTTAATGCCATGAAAAGTGTAAGACATAGCGCGCTGAAAAATTGCACCAACATTTTTTAGACCAAAGGGAAGTTTTCGGTAGGCGAAGGTTCCCCAAGGGAAAATAAAAGCAGTCTCGTGTTGATCCGCTAGTAAAATATTGATTTGATTATAGCTGGAGAAACTGTCCATCAAGGAGAATATTTCACTCCTGGCACAGTCGTCAACGACCTGGTCGATGAAAAGGGTTGGATAATTGTCCTTAGGACAAGCTTTATTGATATCGCTATAATCTACACAAATGCATATTGTGCCTTGTTTCTTAATTACCAGAACAAGATTGGATACCCAATCAGTCAAATCCATAGGATAGACAAAGCCAACTTTAAGAAGTTTTTCAACTTCAAGCTTGATAGCAGCAACTTTATGTGGATGTACTGGGCGAAGTCTCTGCTGAACAGGTTTAGCGTATGGATAAGTCTTAATCTTGTGCACAACAATATCAGGATCAATACCTAACATTTCTTCATAACTCCATGGAAAAACATCATGAAACTCTTGAAAAGGGGCTTTATAAGTGCAAACCTCATCAGTAAAACAAGCGCGTCGATATGAACATTTTCCATGACTCCGGGTTTAATCGATATGTCAAGAGGAACGGTAGGTGAAATATTACTCAAGTTCCCTTCATACAAAACATCATGTGTTGACTCAGGAACATAAGAAATAACAACAACGGTCAACATAGTCAAAATCCGTTGGTAGCTCTCTATGGTATCACGTTCTAGGAAGAGAATAGAACGATGATGCCCATTGTCCCATGGAGTATCTTCCATAGACATGACTGACGTGATCATCTCATCAGTGGGAAAGATCACACGGAACGGATCAGGAGATGTATCACAGAGAGAAGGAGGAGAGGGAGTTGTCGATTGAATAGCTTGATAAGCTAATTCGACCAGACTTAAAGGCATTTGGTCATCGTAACGAAGATAATCACTAGAGTTAGGTACTATCCACGGGTCATATGACTCAGGGGTTTCACGAACAATGGTTGAGATCATGTTAATCGAAGAGACAAAAGGAGGAGTAATATCGGGTGGTGGAATAGGAAAAGTACCCATCAAGGTTGAATCTTTTAAAATATCCACACCAACATTCTCATAACCAGGAGGTGTCTTCGAGATAAAAGGCACGTTGCTAGTACGAGAATCAGAATTAAAGAAGGCCAGTTGGTCTACAGTAACGACCTTTCCTTGGTGTGGGAAACGTAACACATGGAAAAGGGTAGACACAACTATGCGCATGGAATCAATCCAGTTACGACCAAGTAGAAGGTTATAATCAAGAGGTGCATCAAAGACCTCAACCTCAACATTGATCGATTTACCTTCTAACGTACTAGACAACGAAGGAAGAACACTGTAAGGTTTAAAACCTGTACCATTAAAGGCCTTAAGAGTATTGTGCAACTCGGTAAGGGCAGGAGAGCCAATAGCTTTCCAACAAGTAACAAACATAATGCAAGTCGAGGCTCCTTCATCAATAACAGTTCGACATATATTCTTGTTTTCAACAACAACTTGGATCTAGAATGCTAATTGAGGAGGAAGCCTTGGAATATGATCTTCCAAGTCAAAGATTATCAAATTGGTATTGGTAGGATCAATTCCACCAATAGCCTTTAACAATGTCTTTCGTTGAGTAGGACAACTTTGAAGGACTTCGAGAGCTAACATCGCAGAGGGTGCTTGCGCAAGGTCTTCTACAATGTTGTAGTTTTGGGCAGCACATGCATGAGGATTAAATGAAGACTTTCGAACAACGCCCTTGGGAGGAGGATGAAGAACTGTATCTAGGCCCACTCGTTCGAGATGAATAAGATTGTTTGGAGGTGAATTTGGAGGAGGAGGTTGAACCAATGGAGGTGGTAAATCATCAACTTTCTCTTTCGATGAAGAATAATCTTTGGCTCGAGTTGCGACTGCAACCTCGTTCTTCTTGGAGTCACCAATACACATAAGGACATAAGACATGGTAGAAGGAGAGGGTTGGTCATGAATGACCAATTGGGCCTACTGCTGAGAAGGAAACGATTATGACAAGACGCCAGGTGTAAAAGGCTTCCCGGTCCCTTGTAGGAACTTAGTAACCTCGACGTGTCGCGGACAATCATTCGTATAATGATCATCACCACAAATAAGACAAGGATAACGAGGTTTACGTTTATCTTTCTCATCAGCGGGCTGCGTTTTGGGCTTCTCAGATTGTTGATTAGTATTTTTTTCCTCCTTATTCTTACCCTTCCCCTTCTTTTTATTTTGATTTTTATCGATAGGTGTAGATTGAATCGAATTAACTTCAGAAGTTTTATCGGAAGGAGGAGTAGGAATAGAAGTATTTTGTACATTAGAAGTGGTAGACTTGGGATTGGTATGACTAGCGTGTGTAGACTGAGTCTCAGCATGGAAAGTGCCAATCAAACCATCAACAACATGAGAAGCTACTAGAGGTGTTGGAGTAGGATTCGTGGAAGGATGAGGAGCGTTAGGGATCAAGTCGTAAAGTGTGCCCATTTGCGAATAAACGAGATCTAGATATTGAGCACGACTAATCGCCTGCTCTTCAGTGACGACACCACCCATGGCCACATCACGGGTTATGGGCCCAATGAGTGATTTGGTAAACCACTCAGCGAATAGTTGAACAGGAAGGGGAACTTTGATTGAGCATCTTCTCCTCCTCCACTCATGGATATGATCAGAAATATGAGTGGAAGAAGATTGTTTAAAAGAACTCAAAATTTTGGTTCCTATCTCATATCGAATTGGCAACTGGTAATGTGTTAAAAAGGCCATGGCTAGGGTATTGAAGTCATTAAAGAATCCTCGTGGTAACTCAATGTACCATTTGGCTTCTGAATCCGTGAGAGTTCGTTGGAAAATTCATAATCTTATAGAGTCATCCATCAATGAGTTGGATGAACACCAAAGATGGAAAGTCATGACGTGATTATTCGGGTCTTCTCCCGATCGACCATCAAATTTAGGAATGTCAGACGATAATTTGGTTGGTATGACAAGCCAATAAGGAGAGTGCAAAATAGGATCATTCAAAATCCTAGATAAATCTGGTTAATCCAAAGTGGCAAGAAAAGGAAACTATCTGTTCACTTGAGGAAACTGGTAGTTTTGAGGAGGAAGTCCCGTAGGTATACCAGTAGGACCATAAGCAGTATGTAGGTAATTAGACAGTCCTAACACATTTGGTTGTGAAGGGTTTTGATTAAAATTAATTATGTTCACTTGGAAAAGAACATTAGATTGAAAATTTTGACCCCGAGTAGGATTCAGAGAGCCTAGATACGGTTGTCCGAAATTAGGGGGTACAAAAGAATTAACTTGAGGATGTTGTACCCCAGACGGTTGTTGATTCCCTTGGAAAGGGATATTCCAAGGATGAGATTGTAACACAGGTATACTTTGTCCATAGACTGGGTTATGGCCTCCAAGTTGAGGTTGCCCCCCAAGTTGAGGTTGTCCCCCAATCTGAGGTTGCCCCCCAAATTCAGGTTGACCTCCAACAGGAATCTGAAAACCAGAAGCGACAAAATGAATGGTGCCCCAACTGGATTGGAGCCACTAGGGACAGGACGATTCGGTCCTCTAGGTGAAGGTGGAGGCGGAATGTAAGGCCCTCCGGAGAGAACCTGGGTAGGTGTAGGAACAAAAAGACCAGTAGCATTATACCCAGGAGGAACAAAAAGTCTAGACCCTCCAGATGGATTCTGGACAGGAGTAGCAATGGATGTATTCAAAGCATTATACCTAGGGGGAAGTGACAGATTTGGTCTAAGTGGTGTTCCAATAGGAGCTTGAGTGATAACCACATTTCCAGTAGAAACAATCGTAGCTTGTGGGACCATAGTAGAGTGGGCCATCTGGAGAGGAAGAATTGTGTGAGAGCCAACCAACAATTGGTCTGAAACTATGGTGACATTACTAGTCATTCTAGTAAAATGATTGAAAGGTATCGTATAGATAACATACGTCTCTGGCTTTTGCGATGCCATAGGTTGATTAGAACTCCAGCAGATCATGCATTGAAGAAGGGGCAGAGCTAGGATTAAAAATTCCAACAATGTGAGTCGGGGTTCTAAATGATTCACTTTGAAAAGTGGATCGTCTACTCCAGATCCTGCGTTAGGTCTAGTAGGTACTTCAATATTCTCAATAACAACAATTTCTCCCGATGAGTTCATCCAGAGCAAATGTGCATCTTGTCTAATACTCAATAACAGATTTGGGGGAAGTCTGAATGCCTCTAAAGAATCCAGAACAATCCTGAATCCCTCTAAAGAGTGCGAGCTTCCAACCTCAGAAGCTACTTTGTTATTGATTTCTCCTTCAGGAGAGCCTTCTGGTGAGTTAGGAAGCAAAGGGAGGTAACCTTTTGGATCTTTCGGGGGTAGCCCTTGCATCCTACATGAACGGCGAAGGCCAATGTTGGCTGAACCAAATAAAGAACGAAACAAATCTATGGCCAACTAGAGAAACAAACATCACTCACTAATAAAATCTAGAAATCAAACCAAGGAAAAAAACCTTCTTATTTCGAAGTCACTAGTTGGTGATGAAATCCAACATCGCAAAATCAAGATAAGAAGGGGTCGGGGATAAAGCGGGTGGAAAAGTTACGTTGATGACCTACTTAACGGACTTACACCCTGGTGCAAGCTCCCACACATAATCGTGGGTATACCCTGCAAGGATCCCGAGTGAGTTTGGCCAACGTCGATTCCAGGTACCGTGAAGACTTGCCCCTCCACATTCACCTCGTGTAAAGACCCTAAAGAGATAGGCTACTAAGGTTACCAATTACGACAATGATGCATGGGAAAACAATCAATAGTCCGATCAACGTGCAAAGGCAAGGTATTTAGCCTGAAGTCAACTTGAGAAGCTCCCACAAATAATCATTGGTATATCCTCAAGTGACCCCCAATAATACACGCAATCTCTACACCAAGACCAACAAAGCAGGGTGAGTAACTCTACCAATCCTAATGCGAACTCATGATTGACTGTAACACACCCACTATCGTAATTTAAAAATTTTGGGGTTAATCTCCCACAAATGAGAAATCTCCAGAAACCTGCATTAGCGAAGCGCTAATCCCTGGTTCAATATCGGGATTCGGGGTTCCTAATGTCAAGACTCATTCACCCCCATGACTCGCGATCCTCCGAATTCCGATGCGCTCCTCACGCATTAGCTCCCCAGGCCAAGCCTGTGGTTCACTGCCTTTACGGCCGTGGTCTTACCTCCTTTCGGGGCAACTCCTATCGAAGTTTCGAGATTTCCGATGTCGCAATTCACGAGTCCTCGGAACTCGCAATTCTCCAATCCCCGATATGCCCCTAACGCATTATCCCTCTAGGCTAGCTCCGTTCTCATGTGACCTGCTACCATATGTCCGCAGCTCTATAGCTACCCATCGAGGTTTTGGGGTTTATGATGTCGCGATGCACAAGCCTTCGCAAATTCCGATTCCCCGATCCCCGATGCCACTTGGCGTGGACTCACGGCCAAGCTTGATCTTCCGACATCTATCCCTTGTTCTGGCGCCTATGGCCCACACTCCTTATGATGGTGTGGAGTGACACCTGTCCTCCACCTGAGTGCTATGACTAGGGGACCGTCGCGTTTCGGGATTTCGCGATTCCTCCTGTCGTGAGTTTCTTGTCATCGAGAATCCCGAATTGCCGAACCCCGCTTCCTCGGGATCCTCTGACACGCGTCCTCGTCATGAACGACTCAGATCTCATCGGGAAATCGCGGATCGCGATTTTCTGTTGCACTATTTCCTTACCATCGAAAACTCCGATGAACAAAACTCCGAAGGCACCCGATCCTTTGCCACCTATCCTCGCGGACGGACGACCTGGATTGATTCTCGGGGTTTCGGGACTTATGATGTCCTGGTTCTCATGGCCTCGAGAACTCCGATTTTTCGATGCGTCAAACTCCGATAGCGCCTTGATCTCCGACACCTGTCCCTCAGATGGACGACTCAGATCCTATCGGTA
>ML859507.1:8533-20466 GCA_009831015.1 Picea engelmannii | reverse complement strand
AAGTCGTTCGCAAGTATGGATTGTTTGAGTTCAAAGAAGACCTAAACAATTCCGCTTAGTTTGTGCTCACTCCCTTGAGGTTCGCTCACCCAGTAAACCCTTTACCTGAAAAATTCAAGGATCATTTGCCTCTCTTCCATGGCAACATAACTGTTACAACTATTGAACACCTTCATGCATTTTCGAATCCTTGTGCCATTCTTGGTGTAAATAATAATGATGGTTGTATGTTGTTGTTTGTGAATTCCCTTCAAGGCGATGCCACCTTATTTTCTAGCCTTCCTGATGGGTGCATCTCCACCTGGTTTGAGTTTTCTTACTGGTTTACTTCTACCTTTAGGCATTTGGATAATACTTACGAGCATCTTAAGAGGTTTAATCAATTACGCATGAAGGATAATGAGAGCATTCTCACTTTTAATCTTCATTTTATCAAGTTGTACAATCTAATTCCTATAGTTTATCATTACATTCCCTTTTAATTTTAATTTTATTATTCCAATTGTATAAATCCACACATAGAAATGATTAAATTGTAAATAACATAAAATCATAAAAATTAAATATTGCAAAAAGAAAATTCCATGACAAAGGGATCTATACTTGGACTATAGGTTAGGATAAAATTAACTTAGATTTCAATGCACATTATTTTCTAGTGCTCTAAGATTAGGGTGATATTCCCGCTTCTTCTCACTTATCCCCGCGGGAGGTTAAAAATGTTGATGCTTGAGACTCACTAGTCTTTTGGCGTCAACACCTCCAACAAAGCCTTAGTTTCCCAGCAGAAAGATAAACACAAGTATCCCAAGAAGCAACATCCTCACTAGAACAACAAGCAACATAAGGGTCCCAAATCCGCTCAGACAACTTCAGCTCCTAATGGTGACAAAGGAGAAAAATATAAAAATAAGAAGACTGATAAAAATTGCAAATTTTGTGATAAAGATGGTTATGATAAGTCCAAATGTTTCAAGAAGATGGAAGCTTTAGAAGAAGCGATGAAGAAGCACAACATTAGTATTGATTCTAATTCTTCTTCTTCTTCTCATGGACATGCACTTTCAACTTTTGTTTTCTCCTTCAATACAACTTCTACCTTTTCTTCTGATGAGTGGCTTATTGATTCCGGAGCATATTATCATATGGCTAAGTATAAAGACATATTTTCTTCTTTAAATGAATTTAACACCAAGAAAATATTTGTTGGTGATGATAGATCTCTTAGTTTTGTAGTATCTGGAATAGTTCAAGTAGCTAATGATAATTTCAATGATGTATTATGTCTTCCGAGTCTTTCTTGTAACCTTCTATCAGTATATCAAATCACTTGTGTTCGTGCTCGAATCGTCACCGGGTGAGCAAAAATGGGAGCACTAGCATGCCCTGTTGGGCTTGGCAAGGCAGAACAGGATGCTGTGGAGCAAAAGGGTTAACAGAAAACAAAACTAAATACAATCTAACTAATAGCTGAAAGCAAATAACAATTTGAAAATAAGCAAAAACATCAAACATAAGACAAGGGAGTCATCAATGGTTCCAGGCTTGATCTATTAGTGAAACCAGAGCACACGCTGAAGACAGAGATAGGGGTTCCCTCTCCCTCCAGCGGAAGGTCCTTCAGGGCCCTCAACACAATGCTTTCCTTACAAAATGAATAGAACTGAACTGAGTGATGAAAGAACTCTGGGTTAGGCCGTTGATGGATAGCTTGTCAAAGACTGAGATCTGGATCATCTGGACAATGTAACTTTGCTTTGAATTCTCTGCTAAAACAGTGAGTCTTCACGGCTATTTATAGAATTTTTCAGGTGGTCACGTAGCCAACTTCCGGTGTGAACACAGACCTGTTTAGGGTTCACTTAGGTCATTAATTCGCTGAATTTGCAGAGCCGACCCTGACTCGAGGGTCAAATCATCTTGGGGGCCGGTCCATAGGCGGTCGGGAGGCCGACTTATGCAATTAATGCGCCGTATTAGCAGATGCGTGGGTTTTTGTGTTGACAGGCGCGCGTCGGGCGCGCATGTGCTAGAAACACGTTTTTGTCCCGCGCATATGCGCGCGCATCAAGCTGCTGTAAAGCGCCCTTCAATTTTTGGTTACTTTGTATAGTTTTTGACCCTTCTAGAATGTTGTGAACTTAATTCAGTGCCATGAATGAATTCATTGTTGTTTTGATGATGTGGAGTTCTTGTCGCCATGTGCAGAGGAAATTTCAGTGATAACAGATGCCCCCTGATGGATGAGGTTAGGAGCATACGTATAGCCGAAATCCATCAATGTTTCTTCTACTGAGAATGTTGTTGTAAGGGAAAGCAACAGTGGGACCCTTCGGAGCGATCCGTTGGAGGAAAAAGGAACCGGTATCTCGACCTTCTGGGAGACGTGCATGAAAAAATATACAATTGTGTACAAATGAGGCGGGCATGCTCCATGCTCGTGTGATGTAACTCTGAAAAAAGATGACGGAAGTGTTGGTGTAGACAACTGCAGCACCCTCAGGGGCGGTAATGATAAAGGCAGAAGACAATTATGCAAAGGAACATACTCTGAATAACGGGCAATGATCGCTGTCATAAGCAACAATGATGATGTGGGCATTGATGGCCCTACCACGTTCAGAGGTCTTCGACAAAGGACAAGAATAACTGCAACAGTCGCAGAGTAAGACCCACCATAACATGAGAAAGTGTTGGCGTCGAATGTTATGGGGGCCAACGACAGCAGGGAGCAATGGTGTTTCCCCCTGTGCCATCTGAGATCCTCATTGAAAAAGGAGAATGAGAATCAAGATACTGTCGCCTTTCTGGAAAAGTGTGCTGATGTCGACAAAAGGGGGACGCGACTCCCAGAAGCGAAAAGGTGCTCCGTGGAATCTACTGAAGTGAGGAGGTGGCAGAGGTACATGGATGAAGTCAAGAAGTGGGATGACTCAAGACTTCCCTTGGCTGGAGGATGTATGAGGAAAACAGTGGCCGCAACCGTGTAACAAGGTCGAGTGTCAGGGAGATGACAGGACTAGTGCTAAGTTGTGCCAGAGGCGGGACAAGGTGAACAAATTCAAAGGGTAGAGGTAACTGACCTGTGGGGTGCTCTGAAGATATGGACGATGCCGGCAAGGGTAAATGATAAGTAATGCTCCAACTAAGGGTGACATGGGTTGCGTGTGGCCAAAAGAGAGCAGGTCGCCAACGGTGAAGACAAAGAATGTAATGACTAGAAATAAAGGTGTTTGTACAATAAATAATAAATAATTGTGGGTAGAAATGTACAAATACAGAAACAGGTGCCCCAGTGTGAAATGCGTGCCCCAGGTAGGGAAGAATTGTCATGAGAAACTGTTGAAGGGTAGGGGCCCCATTGGTGAGTTTCTGTATGAGGTGGGTGAAATGAAGATAGGTTCGCAGATGGGCAAACTGATAGTGGATGAAATGGTGGGTTCGTGATCCTGCGGAGGTGCAGGTAAAACAGAACGTAACCAAAAAGTGATGATTTGGGAGTCCGTATGGGAAGCTAGCAAAATGAGGAGAAGAAGTATGTGGTTAATTCGCAACATGGTGTAAGACTACCGGGACTCCCATCCCTAAAGGGTAATGAAGAATGGCATGAGTGTCAAAAGTGCAAAAAGGTGCTATGAATGGGACAACTCATGTGGATGAGAATACTACCGGGTTGCAGTACTGCAGATGCAAATAGAGGTTTTGGGTACTGCAGAGCCAGGAATGAGGATCCTAAAGGCTAATATCAGAGGGTGTGACTGGAAATGTAAGTGCAATTCAGTGGGATAGACTACATGCCAGTGCTGAATATATACCTGAAGGGATGATGTCGATGACCGATGAGCAAGTACCTGCACACATAACAACCAAATACCCAAAGTGAACAATATCTTAAGAGTATCAAAGGTATGAGCTTGTATTTGACAAATGTGACAATGCGCATTCATACCTGGCCATGATGTGAAAAGAAAAAAAAAAAAAAAAGGCTCCCCGGGGGCTCCGGGTAAAAAGTGGCCCAGAGATAGCCATGATGTAGGCGGCGGTCAGTGAGGATGGAGGTGCAATGGCGCGAGAGGGACTGGGAGCCGCTGCGGGAGGCGGTGGCCGAGGCGAGGCCGGCAGTGCGGGTGTCTTTAGCAGCCAGTGGGTTGCTAAAGTTTTTTGAGTGCCCTCTGATACGGGCCCATGAGTATCTGCTCTAGTTTCTGATTGAGATGTGGAGCCCTAAGAAGCACTGCTTCCTTGTGCGAGGAGAGCAGGTCACCTTCACTACGGTGGAGGACATCTACTTTCTGACTGGGCTCCCCTTTCGGGGAACACCGTTGCCGGCAGTGCCTATGCTGCCGAGGGACACTGATCTGGCGGAGGTCGTCGAGCGATACTTCTCAGGAAGGCACTATATGACTGGGTCATCCGTGCGTATCAGTGCCATAGATGTTCTGCTGTATCGTTGCATAGCAGCGATGATAGTACGGGTGTACGGGACCCGAGCGCCCCATCGGATTAGTGGTAGCGAGTTTTTGCTGATGGAGAGGGTGGTGGTGGGTCGTGAGTGGTTTGCCTGGGGTCTGATGCTACATGCGCAGATGATTGCGCAGCTGGACCGTTGTCGGTCTACAGGCAGGGGGGAGTTTTCTTTTGGCTCCATCCTGGTGGCCTTTTTCCTAGAGAGGGTGCCGGCGTTACGACCGAGGGTGGTGCTGGAGGTACCAGCGGTACGGGAGCCGCGCTTGAGGCGGTGGTCCGAGATTTTGGTTCGCCACGATGGTGGCGAAGGTGGCCATTAATTCACAGAGGAGGCAGCTCTGATATGGCGGCAGATTCCGCACTTTATACTCCGGTTTCCCTATGCTGGGGTGGACTTCCGGGGGGATCCGGATATGGTACTGCCTCCTGGGGAGATTTTTGACCACAGAGGTATGTTGTGTATTTTTGTGATTTATGTTTGTGATTTTGATATACCAGTTCGTATGTTTGATGTATAGCCACTGATACCATCTTTTGTTGCTTGTTTGGTGCATGTGTAGATGTGGCACCTCGCGGGCGTGAGGTGGAGGTGTTTAGAGCGCCTGCGCAGCCAGAGCAGGAGAGACCACCACGTGCAGGGAGGCGGCCGATGGATGAGGTTGCTGAGGGACCAGCAGGGCCCGAGAGACCGGCACAGAGGCACCGCTGGGATGACCCTGGTGCGGGGCCATCGCATGCTCCTCCGGCGGCAGCCGAAGGAGATGATAATGATCTAGTCTGTCAGTTTGAGACGGTTTTTTGAGACGTGCCTGAGGGCATGTGGACCCGTATCCAGGACGAGGAGTTCCTGGAGCAGTGCATCGGGTTACCGCCACCATGGCGGTCGATCATGCGGCGAGCAGCTGTGCTCGCTACGATGACGAGTGGACGCCTGCCGCCTGGGCAGGGTGGTCCTGCAGATGTTCCACCACCACCGCCTGGGGCAGGTGGAAGTGGGCCACCACCGCCTCCTGAGGGAGGGGAGCTGGGGGTGCCCTAGAGGCCCCCTGATTGTATGATGTATTGTTGTATACCTTTTTGATTCTATAGGCTGGTGAGCCGATTTTTTGTACCGAGATGTGGCACGGGCCGGTGGGCCGATGTATTTTTTGTTGTAAACATTCAGATGCGATATATATATGAGTAGACATATTTTTATGAGATCCAAAATGTGGTACATGTGTTTTTTTTTTGATGATGATGATGTCTATGTTTCCTATATGCTGTGACAGGATGTATGAGATGCTTATGTCTGTGTATTTTGATGTGATATATGCCAATCTAAAACCATGTTAGCTATTTCATCTATTGTTTGATTCAATTCTCTTGGAATATGTGTAAATGTAATGGAATCAAAATGTCTAGCTAACAGTCTAACCTACAGGTATTTGCGAAAGAGGCACGGATCGTGTACATGGTAAACATTGTTGAGCTGGAGAACGACTAACTGTGAGTCGAGGAAAATGCTAAGGTGACGAATATGATGATGCTGGGCGTCGGTCAAGAGGCCAATGACAGCAGTGTATTCGGCTTGGTTATTGGTTGCTGGTCCCAAACAAATGCCGCTTGAATGTAGCATTTCATGTGAAGGGGTGTAGAGAGCCCAAGCAGCCGAAGCGAGATTTTGTGTCCAACGGCTGGTGCCGTCGGCGTAACCAATGTGGTAAGCTAGTGGAGGAGTCATCTGTCAACAACACAAAGGATAGTTTAGATGAGAGGGTAGGGAAAAAAGATTAAAAACACTAAACAAGAAAAAAAGTACCCTAAAGTAGCATGACTACTTTTAAGCATAAAATTTCCTGAGGTATAACCCATTGATGGGTTCTTTGAGTGTGAAGCCTTCGGGGGAGGCCAGGATGTATGCGCCTTTGGTGAGGCAGTGTTGGATGATATAAGGGCCATGCCAGAGTGATTCGAATTTGCCGTGGCCAAAGGTATCGTGAGCGATATCATAGGCGAGGACAAGGTCGCCTTCGCGAAATGATCGAAGGTTGACGTGGCGATCAAAGGTATCTTTGGATCATTTTTTAGCTACCTCGTTGTTTTGTAATGAGGGTCGACGATCTTCATCCAGAGACTCCAAGTTCAGCAAGCGCTGCTCCATTGGAGCAGTGTCGGGTAAAAGCTCGATTGTGGTGCGAAGGGTGGGGATTTCGCACTCGATGGGAAGAGTTGCCTCGATCCCGTGGACTAAATGGAATGGCGTGAATCCTGTGGCGGTCTTCACTGCCGTGCGATAAGCCCATAGCGCAGAAAATAACGTATGATGCCAATTGGTTTTATGTTTATTAACTGTGCGTTGTAACATGGTCTTGAGGACTTTGTTCACTGCCTCGACCTGTCCGTTTGACTGAGGGTAGTATGGTGAAGCGAACTCATGAGAGAAGCCTAACCGAGATAAGATTTCTACGAAGATCTCATTCTCAAAATGTTTTCCATGATCGGAAACTAGTTGGAGTGGTACTCCGAACCGGGAGATGACGTGGTTGAAGAAAAAATGCGTTGCAGTGTCAGCGGTGTTGTTGAAAGTGGGCATGGCTTCAGCCCATTTGGTAAAGTAATCGACAATGACAATAATGTATTTGTGACCATTGCTGGAGGGGGGGTTACAAGTCATAAAGTCAATGCCCCACTTACAAAAGGGGTCGGCGGTGATGATTGGATGAAGAAGAGCGGGGGGAGCGCGGGCTTTGTTGGCATAGAGCTGACATTGCTCACAACATCTCACAGCATGAATGCAATCATGAAACAGGGTAGGCCAAAAGTAACCGGCCCGGATAATCTTTTGAGCCGTGGAGATGCCCGAAAGATGGCCCCCGCATGCGCCACTGTGGCAGTCGTTTAAGACTCTGTCGGCCTCGTCAATAGTTAGGCAGTGACGCAGAATGGTGTCGACGCCCCGCCTATATAGGATGTCTCCGATGAGGAGATAGCGAGGGGACTGATGGCGAATACGCCAACGATCATCTCGTGATAGGTGAGTTCCAAACTTCTGAGTTCGTAGGTAGACGATAAGGTCGCCATACCTAGGATCATCAGAGGTGATGTAAAAGAGACGTTCGTCAAGAAAGTCAGTATTGACGGGGGTACTGGTGTGTCAGAGGGAAGGGCCGTGACCAGTTCGGCGAGAATGAGGGCCTTCTTACTCTTTGGTGTCGAGAACTCGAGGTCATACTCCTGAAGGATAACGATCCATCGAGAAAATTTTCCATTAACTTGGCGACGACTGAGCAAATATTGCATAGGATTGGAATCTGCAACGACCTTGGTGGTGCGGAGCAGAATGTAATGGCGTAGTTTCTGAACTGCAAGGACAACTGCAAGAGCAAATTTCTCTTCATGTTTGTACTTCAGGGGAGCCCCGAAGAGGTTCTTACTAATGTAGTAAATGATGTGTTCACGATTGTCATCTCCGAGCTGGACGAGAACGCCGGCTATTGATACAGCTGATGCTGATACGTAGAGGATGTAGTCGCGACTGTAGTCTGGCGCACTAATCAAAGGGGCGTTGGAAAGTGTTGTTTTAAGATCGTCAAACGATTGTTGGGCATAGTCGTCCCACTGAAAAGGGATGTCGTGATGTAGTAAGCGAAGGAAACCATGTGCGCGTATAGCGTAATCAGGAACAAAGCGTCTGAGGAAGTTGGCTTTGCCTTGTAGACTCTGAAGTTGTCGTATACTCCGAGGAGGTGGAATCTCGGTGATGGCTTTGACTTTGAGGGGGTCCACGGTGATACCGCTTTGTGAAATGATAAAACCAAGGAGGCGCCCTGCAGTGACACAGAACACACACTTGAGGAGATTCAAGCGGATGTTGTATTGGTGGCATCGTTGAAAGATGATTCGTAAATCATCAAGATGCTGGGTGCATTTCTTGGATCGAGCTGTGAGATCGTCCAAGTAAGCGAGAATGATGGCAGCCAGATCGTGAAATATGTATGTCATTGCCCGCTGGAAAGTTGCGCCGGCATTCTTTAAGCCAAAAGGCATGACACGATATGCGAAAGTACCCCACGGGGTAATGAATGCAGTTTTATACTGATCGACTGGGTGGATTTGAATTTGGTTATAGCCAGAGAATCCGTCCATGAAGGAGAGAGCCTCGTGGCTGGCGCAGTCGTCGATAACCTGATCGATAAAGGGTGTTGGAAAGTTGTCTTTGGGACATGCGTTATTAAGATCGTGAAAGTCTGTGCAGACGCAGATAGTGCCCTGTTTCTTGTCGACGGGTATAGGGTTGGAAACCCATGAGGTGTAAGCGATGGGGTAAATGAACCCGGCTGTACGTAATTTGTCAATTTCGGCTTTAATAGCCGCAGCCTTGGATGGGTGTAGCGGTCGTTGTTTCTGGCGAACAGGTGTGATGTCCGTCCAGGTGTCAATGCGATGCTCGACAATAGAGGGATCGAGGCCAGGCATCTCTGTGTATGACCAAGCGAATATATCTCTGTATTATTGGAAGAGGGCTTTGTATGCGGCAATTTCCTGAGGAGTGCAAGCAGCTCCAATGATGATTTCTTCGACAACACCGTTTTTAATGGAAATGTCGATTTTGATGGTGGGGGAAATGTTAGCCATGTTGCCTTCTTCAAACGCATCAGGGGCAGGAATGAGATTTTTGAACCAATCGACAGGCCCAGCTGGGATAAAATATTTGGTTTCGACTGCGTATACGGGGTTTTGATTAGGAGGCATGAGTGCTTCCTGTGGGAGGAAGAGTGCACGATGATGTAGTGCGTCCCAAGGAAAGTCTGGGCTGTGTAGTTCTTCCAATATTTCCTCGTCGTTGTGGAAATGATGGGAATATAAGGGGTCGTGATGAGTGATATCAGTGCTAGTGTGATTTCCCCCTGCTGGAGTAGCAAGGGGTGGTGTATAAGAAGAATGTGAGGGTTCACTCAACATAAGCCATATGTTGATGTACTGAGGGGTACCCGTAGTGGTTGGGTGAAGGGTCTCTGTATGAATAGGAGAGTTGGGAGGATTGCGGGGTAACTCTTCAGAGACATCATTTAAGAACCATGGAGGTTTTGAGAGTGCCTCCGGCTCTAGGGAAATGACACGACGATCTTCGGGTGGTGAAGTAATGTTGATGATTGGCTCGGTGGGTTGGTGTTGTCGGGCCACTTGACGTTCCCTGTAGGCAAGGATCATAGGACATTGGTATGTAAAATGGGCTAGTGAATCGCAGAGAGAGCAAGGGCATCTCATACGTTCATTAACTGAAGTAATGACATAACGAATGTCAGTGGTGTTTGAAGAGAATGTGGCAGGGCGTGGGTTGTTCTGGAAATTTTGGCGTACGGCCGCTAACGTATGCCGAAAACGTGGCAGTGATGGGAAATGGTGAGTGTAATGGCCATATTCTGAACATATAGCACACGCAAATGTCGTCCTCAACCCTTTACTACTGGAAGGATTGGGGGTACTGGTACTTGCAGTAGTGACGGGTGTTGATGAAGTGGGATTGGGGGGAATTAAATTCCGTAATTAAGGTAGGGATGGGCAGTTGTTGGTTTGGTGGCCCTCTTTCTCACATAGTGCGCAAGGTGGTGGGATGCGTGGGGGGCGGGGATCCCTGGGCTCCTTCTGCTTCCTCCTGCCCCCAGCTGTAGCCGGGGGGGTAGGGAGTATGGGGGTAGTGGGGGTGGTGGGCGTGAGGACAGGAATCGCCATAGGGAGACCCTCCTGTGGGCGAGGGACCATTTCAGGTGGATGTAAATACCACACTGGGATTGCTAACACCATGTTAGGTAGTGTAAGCGTTGCGGCTACCTGGAAAGCTTCTACACCGGGTGGTGGGTAAAAGAAGGGAATTTGAGTGAGGGGTCGAGGAACTGTCTCCCAAATGGGACTAGGCCCTTGAGGGGGTGTGGCTTCGTGGTTTGTGGGGGTCGACGAGTTCGCAGGAGGCTCCTGTGGGAGTGGTGTTGCGACTGCTGAGACGTCAGGAATGATTGGAGCTTCCTGAGGAGGACGAGTATCCTCTATGTGAGTTTGATTAGATGTAACGACGCATACTTGATTAGGGGGAAGGAGTGGTGGTGCTCCATGGTACGTCCCTAATAAGGATGGATCTTTGAAAATGCCAGGACCCATCTCTACGAGTGGATATACGTCTTGGTTGGTGTGGATGAGGGGAAGAATATTATCGGCATTGGCAGAGGGGTTGGGCTCATAATATGAGACTTGGTCGACGGTAACAATATTTCCTTTGTGGGGAAACATGATTGTCTGAAAGATGGAAGAGGCCACTGCCTTCATAGCGTACATGTAGATACGTCCGAACAAGATATTGTACTCGAGTGTGACATCGATCACTTCAATATCAATGAGAATGGTTTTGCCTCCGAGTTCGACTGGGACATTTTGAAGGAGCCCTTCAGGAGAGGATGGTCATCTGTCATAAGCTCGTAATGTGATGGTGGACGGTGTTAGTTCCGGAGAACCAAGTTTCTACCATACTGTTTTGGACATGATGCATGTAGATGCCCCTTCATCGATGATACACCGATGGATGGTGATGTTCCGTATTTTTACTGGTACTTGAATAGCAATTGCGGCAGGAAGGCGAGGTTCGCTACTATCAAGATCAAAGGTGATAAGTCAAGTATCGGTGGGGTCGACTGCCCCCAAGGTGGAAAGTAGTGATTTCCGTTGTGTCGGACAAGTCTGGAGGACTTCCAAGACTGACATGGTGGCCGGGGATTGCGCTAAGTTGTCCACCAAGCTGTAATTGTGAGCTGCCCTAGCCTGTGGGTTGTGAACATTCCTGCGCAAAGGGATGCGAGGGATGCGTAATGGTGGTTCAGCGGCAGGGCGAGGGATGACTAATGGGGGTGCCGCTGGTGTAGGGTTTGTCTCAGGGGAGGTAGAAGTAGACTCAATCGGATACTGACAATTCCGTGTTTGCAGAAGGATCTCTTCCTCACTGGTGAGGAGAATGGTACGCTCAGCTGGATTGTTAAGGTTGTGGTATTGTCCTGCTTGAGGTGGGGGACGTTGTGCATCCTGTTGTGTGTTTACCACACCCTGATGTGGAATAGGATTTTGCAGTACGGCGGGAGAGGGTTGTTGCACATACTATTGTTGTGCCTGCTGCGGGGCAGGTTGTGCAGGGGTAGGGGGAAGATTCCCCGAGTCTTTCAACCTTTTGAAATCTGTGATCTGGGGGCAATGGTGGGTGTAATGACCGTACACGCCACAAAGAACACAAGGGTGGATGGTTTTAACAGTATTCCGCCCTTGACGTTTGTTGTTATTGCCCCCTTGGGGGTTTTAGTTCCCTTGGTTCTGGTTGCCCCCAGGGGGTTGGTGTTGTGGGGGATGGTTCCCGCCTTGACCAGGATTGTTTTTATTCCTATTCTTTCCTTTCCTCCTGTTATTGTTTGCTGGATGAGGTGGGTTGGCAGTATTCAATTGTTCAA
>ML859504.1:12414-25457 GCA_009831015.1 Picea engelmannii | reverse complement strand
TATATATATATATATATATATATATATATTTCCTAAAATAGCATACATTCATATATATTTTTTAATTATATAAAATACATAAATTTATTTAGAAAAAAGTGATGAGAAGGATAAAAATAATTTAAAGTAAGATTATTTACAAATTTTATTTTATTATTTATTTTTATAATGAATTTTTTTTAATTAAATTTTGGATATAGTTTAGATGTATAATGAAATAGCTTTTTTTCTATTATACAAAATAAGGAAAAGGGTGTTGGTTAGCTATTCTACGAAATGGTTTTTTAGTCAGAATCGACCATATAAATTTACACGAATAACTATTTTTTGTTGTTTAAAATCTATTTCTAAATGCAGAAATGAATTTAGCATGTTGAAAAACTCTTAGGGCACTTGGATTTTACAGAAATAATTACTCAAATTTAGGAACCCAACAATTTCTCACAGGATAAAAAAAATCATCATTTCCTAGAATCTTTAGCCTACTACATATGAAAAAAACTCATTTGGTCTATAAATTTTCTTAGATATTAACATTATTCAATCTAATTATAATAAAAATATTTAAGAGTGTTAAATATTTTTTTATGAAAAAGTTAAAATGGTAAAACATTTAACATTTTTCTTAATATTTTTCTATTTATTGGATGCATATTAATTATGACCAGAAAAACCAAACCCAATACTTTTTAAAGTCTAATATAGATATAATAAAATAATATTCTATTTTAATCAATTTACATTAATTGCAGTTAGAAAAGTAAAGTTTTTTTTTAACTCTATTGTGGATATTAATTATACCCAGAAAAATGTCCCCTAGGTATAGGACAGTCGGTGACGGAGTGTGTTGTTAAGCCACTCTGTGATTTTAAAGTCACCCGAAACTTGAGGGGACAAAAAATCCAACCATGTTAAAGGTTGGTGTGGCTCAGCCCCAGGTGATTTTGAAACAAAAAAAAAAATTATACCCATAAAAACCAAACCCAATACTTTTTAAAGTCTAATATAGATATAATAAAATAATATTCTTTCTATTTTAATCAATTTACATTAATTGCAGTTAGAAAAGTAAAGTTTTTTTTAAATCTATTGTGGATATTAATTATACAGAAAAACCAAACCCAATACTTTTTTATGTCTAATATAGATATAATAAAATAATATTCTTTCTATTTTAATCAATATACATTAATTGCAGTTAGAAAAGTAAAGTTTTTTTTAAATCTAAAATGTGGATGAAATGTATAAAAAAAATAAAATTAATAAAATAAAATGAAAAAATCTTTAAAAAACAAAAAAAAACAATTACTTTTATTAAAAATATATATATAATAAAAACATAAACCAATTTTCTTAATTTTTAATATATCCCCATCCAAATAGAAATTATTTATTTTTATCTATATTAAATTTTAAAATACATTTAGTTTCTTTCACTTAAAAAATAAACAAAATTAATCATTAATCAATTTAATTTAATTATATTTAAAATTATATTTTTTATTTATTTAATGTATATCATTGAGTTGTCAAATTTCATTAGTCTAATTGGTTAAATTTTGTTGGTGATCCTGTTAATAAAATAAAATAAAATGTATATCACTAAGTTGTCAATTCCACTCCAACTGAGATAATGTTATGATTTTATTTTATTTTAAAGTAGGAAAAACTTTTTGTTATTTAAAGTTATGGACTTAATACTATCTTTAAATCTACAATTATATCATTGTGTAAAAATAAAACATAATCGCTTTACAAATAAATTTGATGGTTTTTAAAAGATAAATAAATTTGATGGTTTTTAAAGGATACACTTTCACTTTTACCATATATTTTTAGTTTTAAAACTTTAATTTATCTCTTGGAAAAGAAAATTTTAACTAAACAAAAAAATATCAATAAATATAAAATATTATTATTATATATTTTTATAAAAAATAATTTCAAACTTAATTTTTTATTTTTATTTTATATTTTTATAATTAAAGTAATTTATCAATAAATATAAAATATTATTATTAATATATTTTTTATAAAAAACAATCTCAAACTTATTTTTTATTTTTATTTCATATTTTTATAGTTAAAGTCTTAAAAAATAAAAAATTGTTCATCAATTAAAAAATGATTATAAAATTGAAATCTATTTTTACCTTTATTAAATTAAATAAATTTCATTTTCGCCACCAACACCCTCCAATAAAAATGCATTTAAAATATATATATTTATATGATGTAATGTATTGCTACTCTGATAATATTGGTCGGTTCCCATAAACTTCATTTCAAAATGCATTTAAAATATATATATTTATATGATGTAATGTATTGCTAGTCTGATAATATTGGTCGGTTTCCATAAACTTCATTTCCTTTATTTTGTTTTGATTATTATATATTAATTTATTTTTATAAATCCCATGTTTCCTTATACTTGTTTTTATTATATTCTGTATCCCTCCACTTGCCAGTTGTCTTCTTTATTCTTTTTATCTTTGCCAGCCTGGACCACCTCTAACAATGAATGAGGAGTTGAATCATTTCAAATTTCCCTTTATTTTTGAAAGGCTAACCCAGCCAGCCACCCTTCCTCACCACAATTAGTTATGATGGGGTTGGGCCTGCTACAAGGATTCACTTCCCTCATTTAACACACTCATTCACTCCTCATGTCATGGGTTGGATTTAGTGCTTATTATTATCTCATTTCCTAATTTAAATTTTTTATCATAAACTAGTAATTGGATTAAGGTATTTGATTATAATTTTACCCTGCAATGGAAATGAGATTAGTTTGGCCAACCACCTTTACCTGTTGTGATGGAATGGTGTGTTTAGGTTTTTAAGGTATTTAAGCGTGTTAGAAATATGTAGCGTGTGGTCTATTTTGGTTAGAAATGTGTTTGTTTTTCCTGAAGTAGAAAAAGGGGTAGCGTAAATTGTAAAAAGCAGTAACAAATGAATTGAAGGCCAAGCTAATCGTTACGGAAGGTGAGTGACCTAACAAAATTCACTGTTATAAACAGAAAAAAGAGTATTGTATACGCTATACTCGGTCAATCTACATCTAGAATTATTTAAAAGCTTTGGAAAAGATAAAGTGAAGTAGGTGTCATGTCACTTTAGCAATCCATATTCTATATATAAAAGCTCTCTAAATTCGATGCACATGCACCTCATCAAATGGTAAATCATCAAAGGACATGCCTTGAAAACAACTATTCAATAATCAAGTATGGAACCCACCTAAAGGGTGAATTAAAATTTAACTTATTTAACTTTGATGGTATGTCCAAAGCTTGTAAGATTTAGACAAGTTAAGGAAATGGATTCTTTAAAAATCATCCAATCATCTTGGAGAGTGTTGAGAGTGTTGGTATTTTATCAAAATCATATTAACAGTGTGTTCACATGTATATATCTTATCTTTCTTTGAAATTGAGTATGTAACTTTCAAGGAGAAAACCTACGTTCTTAACCATTAGGCTTTGTATAAGGGTTTGAAAGACAATACCAAGTAAGGGTGGTTACTTTAAGGCCAAAGTCTTCATATTTGGGGTGAATACTTCATTTCAGTGAGGCCTTGAAAGTCAACCCTCCATCTCTTAACTCTTAATTAGTGAAGCAAGTCAACACTTCATCTTCTTATCAGCCCTTGGTTGACAAAGAGTTAGGCAAAGTCAACCCTCCATCTCTTTATCAACCCTTAGCTAACAAAGAAAAGTCAACCCTCCATCTCCTTATCAACCCTTCAATAATGAAGTGAAGTCGAACCTCCATCTTCTTATCGACTCTTTGTGGACAAAGCAAAGTCAACTCTCCATCTCCTTATGAACCCCCCCTCTCGCCCCAACTATTGATCCATCATTAACTTGTTTTAATGACTAGGATTGTGAAGTGATCTTTAAATGGTTGATGATGGCTTGTCAAGTCTATGAGAGTGGGGTGATGTTAAAGACCCCACAAGGGTTCAAGTCTCACCTAAGATATGCTCATCCTTGCTCTTATTTTTGTTGTGCATAAGATATTGTGACAACAATTAGGGGTAGGTGCAAGTCCTAGTCAAATTTGACAAGATAAATATCCCTCGGTCATGACAATTTAGCCAAAAGCTTGCTTTCACAAGTCCATGTGCATGTGCATGTGCATGTGTTGATGGGAGGCATCCGCCAAACAAAAAGTGATCCTTCATAATAGAGAGTGGCCCTCAAATCATTTTCCAAGTTGAAATAGATCTCTCATACATTCATTTATGATCTTGATGGCATTAAAAAAGAGTCATTTTAACACCACATGAAATATATGTATGGTTATTCCATCCTCCAAGGATATAACATGGACAATTATGTATTTCATGATTCATGTGTTTATTTCAAATTCTCATTTTGTAAGCTCCATGGGGATTTTGTCTAAGCATCTCATTCTTTATATTTATTTTGCAATCCTCATATTTTCAGTATAATGTGTAAAAGATTTTATACATGAGAAACAACTAAGGAAAGAAAGGGAAATTACATTAACATATTCAAGAATAGTTAAAAACTTCATGTTCCAATAATGTATCCATTAGTTAGAACAAAACTAAAATTCCTCTTGAGAATCAAAGAAACCTAAGCAAAATATGAATTCTCTCTCAATAGGGTCTTTGTTTGATTGTAAAACATGGGATCTTTCATATCTCACCCCTCATAAGATTGAAATTCTCTAAGAGTCGTGTCTTTTTCCTCTCATGGATCATATTGCCCTTGTAAATAGATCATTTCATATTATTAAAGTAAAATGCTAGTTTTGAGGAAAGTTGGTGAAATAAATACCCTCTACCTTAACATCTTATCTTCATCGAAAAAATTATTTCAAACATTATAAATTGTTAATATTTCATTATATTACTCCAGCACATAAAAGAATACAATTATCACAATAATAATGAAGAAGAATACACTTATCACAATAATAAAGTAATAATAGTAAACATATGTTAAAAGAGAAAATGTTTGAAATTGAAATAAATTATTATTATAGTCAATTTTGATGAAACACTTATGGAAAAGAAGAAACTAAATACTCAATATCACACAGAATTTGGAAAATAAATTTTAAAGATTCTAGAAAATAATGTATGTACAATAACATCAATTTTGGATTGGGGAAGAATAACATCAATTTTGGATTGGGGAAGAATAAAAAAAAAAAAAATTATTTAAAAATAAAATCCACAAATTTTTAAGTATGAATAATGGAAGAGGAAGCACCTCCTTATTCAAAGGCCAAGTCTCCATTGAATCATTCATATTGCAGATCTATCCACTAAAAATCATGATATGTGCTTTTAAGTATGAATCCACGATCATAGTGGAAGAGGAAGTACCTCCTTATGCAAAGGCCAAGTCTCCATTGAATCATTCATATTGTAGATCTATCCACTACAAATCATGATATGATATGTGGATGTGGTTCACTTTCTCTTTTGATCTATCCACTACAAATCATGATATGATATGTGGATGTGGTTCACTTTCTCTTTTGGTATTTAATATTTTGTTCATGCATATAAAATATTATTTTAAATATGATTTTTTTTTTAATATTTATAAAATAAAATAATGAAATAGTTTATATGGAGTTATTTGATTCCTAAAGTTTAATGAGGTGTATATACTCTATCTTTTTTGAATTTGAACTTATAATTTTTTAAAAGGAAATATATGTTATTAATCATTGAATCTATCCAAACTAAATAAATAAAATAAAAAAGTGAATTTTATTAAATTTTTAATATTTATATAATTAATTTTTCAAATTAAAAAAAACACTCTTAATTAAAAAAAAATCATAAAACAGTTAAATCAAACATTAAAAAAATAATAATAATTGTTGTAGTTTGTTCTTTAATATCATTCTCTTAAATCATCCTCCTAAACTACTAGCTTTATATTTTAAAAAATATCACATGTTTAAATTTGTATTAAAATTAAATGTAATTATTTAACCATGTGGATGGTCATCACAAGGGATACACACTAATATCTAATAAAGCATAAATAAAATCACACTGAGTAATTTTTTAGGTAAAAATGAAGGTTTTTTCGTAAGCTAGTTAATTATATTACCTTCAAAAAATTGATGTCCATACATGTATCATACGACCTGGTGCATGGACTACCAAAATAGGGAACCAACACCAACACTAGGTCCCTTGAGTTTCCAAATGTTTACCCCGAGGACCAAAATTAACATGCTCAAGTCTCTTAAAAAGTCTATAGAAAATTCCTAGATTCAAAAAGATCATGAAGACTATGAGAACTATAAAAAAACATAGATAAAAGCCATATATGATAAGCTCTATCAAACTTTGGACTGCCCATTGTTGCCATCGTCATGAGGAGGAGGCAAGCATGCTGGAGCGAAGGCATGAGGTTGTGACACTCTGGACAATGTGGATGAACTGGTTGGTCGAAGAGCGATTCATAGAGTGCTACCATTCTTCGGTCCATCAACTCCTAGCGGAAGTGTTGTTCTGCAATGTCCCTTTGGATATCAAAGATTAGTTGAAGCTACTCGTATGAAAACCTGCATGGAGGGTCCTCTTCAACCTATCTGTGAATGTCTTCCACTTGGGCTTGAGACACACTGCCTATCTCAGTCATCCAAGTCGGAGGAGTGGGCTTCCCTAGTCGAATTGTTCATGCTAGAGGCAGAACTGGGGCATCCACATTGTCCTGGTTTGGAGCTGACGGTATATATTCCTCCACAATTACATAACCCCATACTTCTTCTTCTTAATGATTGATAGCAAAATCATCAGTCTTAGTCGAAGGGGAGGAGGATGGGTGGGAAAGACCAAATATACTAGGAGAAGGAGAGGGAGAATGACGGTGATTTGAGAAGCTATGAAAAGAACCTGGGCCTCTTCGAGCCCTGCCTCTTTCCCTAGGCATGATGCAGGGAGGAAACCAGAAAAACCAGAGATAGAACCAAAAAATACTTTGGATAGAAAAGAGGTGGATGGTGACTAAAGAGAGCACGACTTTGCTACCAGAGGTGGATGGAAAAATCACCTGAGACTTCACTGAAATGTTGGAAAAGGATTTCACATGGTTCGAAGCCATAAGGACTGTCATTATCACATCATAAACACCTTTCAAATCTACATTACCAAAACTTCTAGAGCCCATCTACGATGAGATCTAGGCCATTAAGGATTGCATGAGTGGATATGCTCTTAGGGAAGAACCAGTATTAAAGCATTGCCTCGGAGGAGCTGAGAGTCTGGAGACTGTGTTGGGGGACAAGCTTCTTAATTGCATGATGCACTAGGTGGCACCCCATCCGAGGAGTGGCAGTCTGATTGAGCCAATTTGATACATTCCCTGAGAAAGGGAGGAGCATGTTGAAGACTGGAAACACAACATATGTCTTCCTCCCCATTCAAAACTCCTACATTTGTTAGTTTATTCACCACTTGGTTTGCCTCTCTGTGAACATGTGAGGGAATGAGCACATGATTAGGTTGCAACAAGG
This sequence comes from Picea engelmannii, assembly GCA_009831015.1. Lineage (NCBI taxonomy): Eukaryota > Viridiplantae > Streptophyta > Pinopsida > Pinales > Pinaceae > Picea > Picea engelmannii. Next base: position 17,936 of record ML859504.1, on the reverse strand, counting down.
ATTTGAGAGTTTTAAGAGTGTTGAGAACACACCAACCAGGTGAGATCTTCGTTGGTTTTGACCCATGTAATAGCTTAGTGAAAAAGGAGATGATTATTTTGGAATCCCCTTCTACAATGAGTTGCTTGAGCCCCACTTGAGAGGCCAATTGAACCCCTCGGAGAAGAATCCATAGTTATGTCAAGTTGTTAGTGTCGAATTTGAAACTTCCCACCATGATGTAACTAGTTTATCCATTGTTATCTATGATAACCACACCAAATCATTTTGGCCCTGGATTCCCTTTGGAGGCTCCATCAAAATTCATTTTGTGGAATCCCATTGGTGACTTCTTCCAGGAGGTAGAGCTATGCATACGAATAGGGAGATAGATGGGATTGATCTAAACTAGATTGAGATTTAAGTGCCAGATGGAGAGGATGATACGTTCATTGGGGCCACAAGAAAGATCATCTTCAAACCATTGTCGGTATCTTATGGTTTCCTGGATTCTTTCACATATTTTGGACCAAACATAGGATTCTTGAGATTGCTTGGAGTGAAAAAATATTATGTTGCTTTCTTTCCAAATTTTCCATACTACAAAACTAGGGAGAAATTGTTAGATTCTATTGAGAATTGGATTTTTGTATGACGAGGGTCTACAGTTCTCAATTGAATGAATAATATTATCAATATGTTTGTCATTATTCCTCATGTTTTGGGCAACATTATACTAGATGTTTGAACTATAGGAGCATTGATTAAGGAGGTGTTCCATGGATTCCTCTTGCTGAAAATAGAGAGGGCTCGCAAAGGGTCCAATGAATCCTCATTTTCTGAGGTTATCCCATGTTAAAATACGATTTTGAACCAGAAGCCAGAGGAAAATGGCGACCTTTGGCCAAAGGCTTGATTTCCATATGGTATGCCAGATCTGATCCTTGGGTTGGAGGTGAAACTAGGATTTAAGACCATAGGCTTCTTTGATTGTGAAAGTCCCAAGAGATGAGTGACCCTAGCGAAGGATGTCTTGTCCATGTCTGGTATGAATTTTTCGTAAGGTTGCTTCATCCTTCCAAATCCCTACGTTGCAATCTAGCGGTATATTAAGGTCTCGGTGCATTACTTTCCATTCTCACCAGTGAGAGGGAGGAGCCGAGGACTTCCAGAAGTATACCACTCTCATGTTGCCATTATTTTGCATTTGGGTATGGATGTTTTGCATGTTTTCTTGAAGGATCAAAGGTGGCATTTGTTGATCCAGGTGGATATTGGTGGCCACCCTCTTGTTCCAAATTCCAACTAGCTCATCTAGATAGTTTTGAGTTCAACATGTTTATCTTTAATGGGGACATTTCTTTGTAATTGTGGGTTTTTCACTTATGGGGTTGTCCTAAATCCCCACATAGCATCCAGGTGGACATTGGTGGTCTCCCACCTATTCCAACTGGCTTATTTTGGAATTTTTCGTGTCAGTACATCTTTTTGTACTTCTAGGGCTGTTTTGGGGCTCTAAACAATATTTTATTATCTTGCCATAGTCAAACTGTAGATGAAGTCAAATTTTGATGACACAATGTGTAGTTCTCAAGAATACCTTTCCAATGGGCTATCGCATGCCTAAAATGGAGATCGTATGAAAAAGTTACGACACCAAGAAGTTAATGTACTAACTTACCGCAATGGGGCCCACATGAATTTTGGCGCTTCATCTCCTAGGGTTAGGTTTTTGGATGTCTAAGGTTTAGGAATTCATGTTTATCATAAAAAGGCCTTCGGGTCCTCATTGTAATCATCTTCTTATGAATGAGCATAGCCATCACATCTCTTCTCAAAGATAAAGCTGCCACCATTCTAACGAGTCTTACACTCTGTATTTTTACAGTCTCTATACATTTCTTTCATTAATAGAAATCATGTATTGCTGTATTTCTCCATTTCTGGCAATTTTTATGTGTATTTCATTGTAATATCTCTGCTTTGATTCCATTCCGAAAATAATCCAGATCAGTGGTATCAGAGCAGGTTGCTCTTGATCATTTTTCAGTGCATGTCCCTAACAAGGTCCTAGTATAGCAAGTTGGGTCTCAAGCTTATCTCTCTTGAGGACAATCACTCTCACACACCCAAGAAACCTTCTATGGCAGCATAAAAGAAAAACAACGGAGTAGAAGATTCTATTAACATGTTGCTTGAGAAAGCTCTCGCGCGACAGAGGGTTGAAATGATGGAGAATGTTTCCCACATCCCTCAATGCCTATCGATAGCAACATGCACATATTCATCAAGCGACCACTTTGGAGGAACCTCTCTCTTCAAGGTACAAGTTAATTTTGATATTCTCGTATTTGAAGGTCATATAGATGCGGATGCCTTAGAAAAATGGTTGAATATGCTAGAAGGTTATTTCTATGTTCACAATTTTTTCGGCAGGGAAAAGATCATTTTTGCACTCCTCGGGGCTCTCCCCCATGTCAAACATTGGTGGGAAACTTACTAGGAGAACAGTTCCATTGATGAATTTGGAATATATGGGGTCGATCCTGTTATCCTCAATCTCTAGGGATAACTAGGAGATCATGTCTCGAGGCCCACAGGTCCTAGACATGGAGTACCGAGAGCAGGATCGACCTGAGCATGGCCCTGGAGGACCCATCCTTCTCTTCTTTCATCAGATTCGTCTTGTCAGCAGCAGCAACATCCATCACCATTGGGTTGGTCTTGCATCAAAGAAGGCTCTTGCTCCATGAGGTAATTGGTCAAGGTATCATGGTATGTGTCACTTTTGATCATTATAACCTTTAAATGTATGCATCTTAAATCATTTATCTCTAACGACTGCTTGGATCTTACATTAACCCACTTGACCATGATTGGGGGGGTTGACAGGGTGTCCTAGCAAGCCTGTGCCCATAGGTTTTGGTTTGCCACTGGGGTGATTTATGAAGAGCCATCGTTCGCTCCCATCATACCATCACTTTTTCATCTTATCTCCCGCTCATTTGTCCCATTCCCCTTGTCCGAGCATTAGGATGATCTGTTTGTGGGGTTGCACCTTATATCATGGGACGAAGGGGCTAAAGGCCTAGAAGGTAAAAGCAGTTGATAAAAGATAAAAGCCTAAAAATGAAACCTCGAGATGCCTCGCCCAGGGATCCCCGAGAAGGCAATAAAAAGCCTCTCAGCAAGAAACAAGAGGGACCCGAAGAAAAATAAAAAAACAAGACCTAGCCAAGAGGACAGGGGGTCTCATCATGAGCCAACCTATTATGTTTATGGGTACCTAACAACATGACATTGCCACTATCTGATTACCATGCCAGGGCAGTGACCTTTGGTTGCATGGCCAAGGGAGAGGGGGTCTCATCACGAGCCAACCTTATCATCTCTGTGAAAGTGCTTGTGGGTAACACTGTTAGCTCTAGTCACCATGCCAAGGCAGTGTCCTCTAGTTAGTCCTTGAAATAAAAAGAAAAAGAAAATAAAGAAAAGAAAAGAATAAAGGCAAGAAAGGGCCTGGAAAAAAGTTCATCCATGACGGGTACAACTCACCTTCTACAAAGGCACCCACAGGTAATATCATGCATCCCTGGCTCTCACTCTACCTGTATGTCTGGACATCCCTTATCCGCACCACCTCATTTTACATGGCTTGGATGAAACCCCTTGGAGACTTTCCTTTCTTTATGGATACTAACCCAATAGGGTGCCTTGTCCTTTTCTCCAAACTTGTATTGTAGGTCTTTGTAATGTCTTTGAGCTATTGGATGATATAACAGGGTTTTTATGCATGTGTTTGATAATATTAATGATGAAACATGATTAACATTGTTGTGATCCCTGTGACTAATGAGCCCACGGAGGGCGAAGTTTTTGATGTGCATGATCGTGCATGACGGACAAGTACCATTTGGACTGGTACACATGGGGAGATGATTAGCTCGGACCTCCATGGGGCTGAAGATCCCATCAGATGGTTACTGAGACCCGTCATAGGGGCAGAGACAGGACAGTTCTTGATTGATCTTTTGCACCTAAGAAGAAGAAGGATGTTTCACCAGAGGCACTTCGGCAGAGCCCGACCTAGGGGGAATGACCCCTTTTCAGTGGAACGTTGGCATTGGAAGGCTCAGAGCGCCCCCATTCTTACCATGACGTCATGGTCATTCTTGGAGGTAGATTAGGCAGTAGTGGCACATGTGGCATGTTGGAGGGGCCCCTAGAGGGTCAACGTTTTTCTCCTGGATGCCTCATTTGCCCTAAAAGGGGTTAGTGCCTCCCTTGAAGGGGATTTCACCTTTATTACAGCTCAGTTAGGGTTTTAATTTGACATTTTAATGTAAAAACAATATGATTTTGGTTTAAATATTTTTCGGCTAATTTTTATGACCTGGAATTAATTAAAGGTCATGATACATTATATATTGAGGAGTTTTATCCTCATTTTGACATAAGACATCACTGACTCTCCTAATGAGGTCTGATTTTTGCGCCCTATTAAGGGTTATTGGCTATTTTGAGGAAGGCGCACTTGTTTTGAGAGGAGATTTTTGGCAATTTATGGTGTTTTTCTTGAAGGAAGGTTTACAACTAGGGTTTGCATGCCATTTTCTTTGTGATTTGTAAGTATTTTTCTGCAAAACTTCTTGATGGAATGGTTGTAGTATAATTTCTTGCATCTATTTATATATATACATTGTTGAATCAAAACCCTAGGGGACAAACACAAAAGTAGGTCGTTGTCTCATGTCCCCTGATAGAAAAACGTTTTAAGCCATTGAAGAAGAAGAAGATAGCCTAGCCATTGCTACACTCTTTCTATCTTCTTCCCTTAAGCTAGTCATACCTTTAAAATTCAAGAGGAAGAGGACGTCCCAGGCCTAGGTTATCTACACCTAGGGTCATTCTTCTTTTAGGGTTTGATGAAAGAGCCTTGCCTTTGCAACACTCTCCCTCTTTAAACTCTCTTGTCTTGATTTTACTTGTCTTTGAGATGGTCGTTTGCCGAGAAGGAGGAGAGAGCACGAGGCCTTGCTTAAGCAACACTGGAGTGAGCCTCTCTCCCGTAGGGTTCTGTCTTCAAGGCCCTGTCGTTGCAACACCTTGAAACCTTTCCCTCTTGTCTTTTAAATCTCATCCCCTTCAACTTGTGTGTCGTTCATCTTTTTTACTCCATAACCCTAAGCATTGATCTTTAGCCTCCAACATTGAAGTGAAAGTGATTGAAACAACTCTCAAACTCTTATAAATTGAAACCCTAACTAACTACTAACCCTAATAAGGATGACGTCATCCTTGGTTATTCCATCTTGACGCAACATTTTCTATTGATAAGCAATTATATGGTGTTTTGAAGCATTTATTGGGTAAGGGATTGATTGGATACATTGTTTGTTGCATCATCTCGATATTTATTGATGAATTGATATTGTTCCATTGCTATTATTGATAAACATTGATCTCGTCAATATCTATTGTCATAATTGCTAATATATTGATATCAGATAGTTATATGAAGTACTAACCCATTGAATCATAGC
>ML859502.1:11927-24469 GCA_009831015.1 Picea engelmannii | reverse complement strand
CTGTCAACATACCAACCACGTTTCTTATGTTTAGCTTGTAGAGCGACTGTGCATTCTTCATTGCTATATTGATCTTGCTTTCTTATCCATGTCATTTTCTGAGGTTCTTGTTTGTGACTTTGTTGAGATTCTTTAGAAGGGACCGTCATTTTGTAATTTGGCCATGTGTCCAAAATTGTTACATTTGTAACATTCCACTTCAATGCTCAAAGATTCAAACCTGTTGTAATTTCTTCTCTATGTTTCACTAGGTCTTCTTGAATAACCCCTTTGTGTATGGCTCTCAAAGTAGTTATTGTTCCTGTTGTTAGCTCTGCAATTTACAGCTTTATGTCCAAAATTATTACATGCATAACATAAACCAAAAAATATAGTTTGATACCTGGTAGTTGAAGATCTTATGAAAGGAGGTGCTCTTATGAATCCTCCTTCTTCTTGAGGCCTGTCTATTTTTTGTTGATTCTGAAATCTGAATCTTCTCGGTGGAGGAGTGTCCCTGTAATCTTCCTTGTATATATTTTTATCCCCTTTGATTGTTTCTGCGTAACTTTTTGGATTTGTTTCTTGCTCTTTTGTTTTGAAGCTTGATCCCTTTTCTGTCTGATTGTATCCAAGTCCGGACTTGTCAAGATAAGATTTTTTACTGTTGATAATGTCATCCAGAACTTTTGAGCTATTATGCATATTTTTCTTTTGAATATCCTTTCTTAGTGTGACAATATCTGCTTCCAGGTTTCCAATGATCATGTCCTTTCCTTTTAGTTGTTCTTTGAGTGCTTCTTCAATTCTTTTATCTTCTTCTATTTGAACCTTCAATTTTGTGATCATTTGTTCTAGTTCTTGAGTATCTTTTTTCTTATCTAGATATGCTTGTAGTTTCTTGTTTTTCTTCTTTTCTCTTCTGATAACTTCTATGACACTCATTAATTCTTCTCGGAAGTCAACTTCTACCTCTTCAATTTCTTCTTCATATGCTTCTTCATATTCTTCTTGGGAGTCTTCTTTATCAGAGTCTTCTACTGTCATGACTAGAACTCTCCTTGTTTCACTGTCACTGACTTCATCTTCATCTGATGATGAGATGTCTTCTTTGGTGCAAAATTTTTTCTTGAAAACTCTCTTTGTAGTTATTTTACCTTTATATGTTTGTCTGTCTTTTGAGTAACCTTCATCATTTCTTTTTTTCTTATGAGGATATTTGTTAGCAAAATGACCAATACTATCACAATTAAAACAAATTAAAGGAAGCTTACCTATGTACTTACCGTTGGTTTCCTTGTTCAGTATTTTGACGAAGTTGGCCACTTCTTCATCATCTTCCGAGACGTCGTTGTTGTTGTTATATTCTTCTTGTTCCTTTTTCTTTTGCTTTGATCTTTTGGATTCTTTGAAGGCTACTTCTTTTACATCTGGATTTTCCTGTTCAGTTCGCATCTCATATGCTGTGAAGATTCCATGTAGTTCATCAATGCTTATTGAGTTTAGATCCGATATTTCTTCTAGTGATGATATCTTAGGGTTGAATCTCATAGGAAGAGATCTTAGTACCTTTTGAACAATTACAAATTCTTCGATTTCTTCTCCCAATCCTATGATTGCATTCACTGTTTCATCGACTCATAAGAAGTAGGCTGTGATATCTTCATCTTCCTTCATTTTTAGTTATTCGAACTGACCTCTATAAGTTTGAAGTTTTGTTTCTTTGACTTTTGAATCTCCTTCATAAATATTTCGAAGCTTGTCCCAAATCTCTTTAGCATATTTACAATGTGCAACTTTGGTGAATACCGTATCACTGAGACCATTCAAAAGTGCATTTATGTCTTTGGAATTATTATCACTAAGTTTCATTTCTTTGTCATTCATTGGTGGAACTGTTGGTGTTGTGTATCCATCTACAATTGATTGTCAAACTTGAAATCCTTGTGCCTGTATATATGTATTCATCCTTATGCTCCAAAAAGCATACTTTTGTCCATCAAACTGTGGTTCTCCATTTTTATACGATTTGGTACTCTCCATGATCTACCTTTCAGTGATTAAACTGATTTTTGAAGGAACCTGCTCTGATACCAATTGTTGGATTACTAAGAGGGGGGATGAATTAGTAATAGCGTAATTATAATCATTTTTCTTCAAATGTTATATCAATGTAGAATTATTATCTAATAATGAGAAGTAAGAAATAAACAATCACACACATACACAGTACACAGTACACTAGTGTTTTACGTGGAAACCCAAATCGGGAGAAAACCACATAATGTTTTTTCTTATATGTCTTGAAGAATTACATTCATTGGAAGCACCAACTTCCTTTGTTTTCTAGCTGCAACTGGAAGGAGGCTCCAACCCCCTAGTTTCTCAGGCTACAACCTGAGGGAAGCTCCAACTCCCCAATTCTCTGGTTACAACCAGAAGGAGGCTACAACCCCCAATGTTCTCCAACTACAACCAGAAGGTGGCTACAACCACCTGTCATTTCCCCATCCTGCCACCCTGAAGTAGAAGTAGAATGATGGAACCACTGTCACACTATCACTGTGAGATATACTATTATAAACATGTACCAATAAATATGAACCATGCATCAACCTTGTTGACGGGCGAAAATGTTCGTCCGTCAATTGAGAGAGTGGAACCGGTCCGGGGTTGTCTAATAACCCAATCCGTTTGGAATGAACCACCCTGACGGGTTTAACGGCTCCGTTGGTCGTTCTAAGGTCTTAGGAAAAACCAAAGAAAAGAAACTAATCTAAACTAACTAATCTAACTAAAACAAATAAAACTAACTAAAACTAACTAAAACTAACTAAAATAAACTGACTAAAACTAATATACAAGAAACTAAACTAACTAACAATAAATAAAAACAAACTAATACACTAATCTAATTAAAACAACTACTAAATAAACTAAAACTAAATATAAACTATTCTAACTATTATATACAATCTACTAATTACTATTACACTAACTCTATTAATTAAACATCTAATTACTAATTGGATTACAATTTATTCACAAATATATAATATCTACAAGTTGCAGATTTGAATAAAACCTGTAAAACTCATGTGTTTTCGGCCCTAAGACAGCCAGATATGTTTTTTGATTTTATATATTTTATGAATAAGAAATAAAACTTACTGAAATTAAACGATCTAATATATTAAACATGTATATCTAACTAACTATACTAACAAAGATTCTAACAGATAAATGACAGATTGACTGGGAAGCGCTCCTTATTTGTCCTGTGTGTGATGACTTTGAAGCTGGTCGGAGGAAGGAAACTCGCACCAGATTGATCCAAAAGCTTCTCGTAAATGATAGGTTGTGCTGCTCTTTGAGTTATTTACAGGACAAACAAGACATACAAAATCATAACAATTATATAATTTATAAATCTCTGCAATAAGGGAAACATGTTATGCAAAAACTTATACTTGATAATTCAACTTATCAAGAAGAGAAATCTGCCATTCACAAACTGAATTAAGCAATTGCTATGTTTTTTAAACACTTAGAAGAAAACATATATGGATAACAATGATTAAATTATATCATTTGCACATGATTAAGATAGCTAAAGTAGTCATTAACCAGATACAAATTGATATACACAACATGAAACAAAATATTGATATGATGAGAAGCTAAAGCTGTAACAAAACACCAAATTCTGCCTCAGTCTGTATTAAAACTCCATATCCTTGTTCTCCCATGAATGAGGATGTCATTATTACAAAAATGATAGGTATTTATAAGTCTCTCCACAGGGTAAAACCTCCATGTGGATAATATCAAACTATTTTACATAATCTGGGAGATATCCCAAAATCAACTAAAACTAGGAAACTAAAATGCAAGTGAAATATTTGAAATATCCCCTAACTGCTCATCAAATCCACTGTAATTTCGAATTCATCTGCAATAGATCAAAAATAATAAGTTAGAAAGATATTTCATTTACAAAACAATAAAAAATCAATTCTACAGACTTAGCTACAGAATCATCTGATTTTGTTGCTAGTCTAAAATAGCATACAGGACCAGAATCAAAATCAAATCAAATCTTTTTTTAAAAGAATCAAATCCAATTTTCTTTCAATAAACATTAAAATGAATCACTAATGATTCAAATGATTTTATCATTCAATATAAAACATAATCAAAAGTGATTTAATCGAAACAAGGGTGAGAATACTCTATTTCATTTTACCATAAAATCGGGTTAAACAGTAACAAGACTGTTTCATATCAAATGAAATCCATAGTGAGTCATATCATGTGCGATACAATCTAATCCAACACAACCAAAATCCATTCGTTATAGCTATAATAAGGTAGCATAAGATTCATGTTGTTTTAATTAAATACAAAGATGGAAAGACTGTTACGATCATGGGTAAATATAACAGCATCAACCAAAATTCACCACAGATTTTGATCGCTGAGCGTTATACAGTCAACAGACCGGATCAATTAATAGTGATCACAACCATCATCAAGTCGATAGAAATGATAATCATAAACTGGGCAACAATCGAAACAAATCGTGACTGTGTTGAATATAGAATAATAGTGAATCCAATTTCGTTTTACAAATCAACTTGTAACTGAATATTCATTGCAAATCCAAACGATAACAGGGTCGTTCTAACAGAAAACCAAAACGAATTAACTGGCTGGTTTTCACATAACCGTTATGAATTGAATCCATTCATGATTTGGGTGAATTTGCACAGAATCATTTTAAAAACAATCCAAACTGTATTCGAGTTGTTCGAAAACCATATGGTCATAAAACCGTAACAGTTAACCACATCACAATTGTTACCAATCATAGCATATACATCATAACGAAATCAAAACGAAATGCGATTGTGTTCAGAATCGAAATATGAGAAACAACTTGTGTCTATCAAATGACTTCAATCGACAGCAGAGCATTCCTTTTGGCTAAATCAAACAACTCAAATCCATATCAAATCAAATCGGATCGATTAAAATCTAATCGAAACTAAACTGGGAAACAGAGTTCCATCCAGTAAAAGCAAGGCTAGGTATACAATGTAACGAAACCAATCAATGTTGAACAGAGCTATTCAAACCAAATTTGAATCGTTATATAAACTCATACTATTTACAAAAATGATTGATATTACACATACCTGTGTGACGAGGCTATCCAATTACGCCAACTTAGAATTCACCACAGCCGTGGACGATTCCACATTTTTAAACAAAATGGAGCCTGTCGTTCTTTGTCTCTTATCAGTGGTCTGTAGCTCATCCTTTTGATGGGTAAGCAGTGTAACCTGGTCCTCCAAAGATTTAATCTTTGACTGTAGCATCGGCACATCAAGATAATATCTCTCTAACCATGAGCCGCATTGATCACAGGGTGGCACTGTAGGCTTCGAAAAAGCAGGAGAGGGTTTAGATGAATGACCAGGGGTTTCACAAGGTAGCTTAATGCCTGGGTAGTTAGGGTTGTTTTGCAAGCAAGGAGGTAGGTTTGACACGAAGTCATATGAGGTTTTGGCACACAAACCTTCCGAATAGGGATATTCACTTGCCAAAAAACGTTCAATCTCCGAATCAGAGTCCTCACTCAACATGATAGGGTCAAGATTGACAGGGGGTTTTGGCTTGTTCCTCGCCATTTGAGAGATTAGATGCACATTCCTTTTTCCTTTGGCATTTGCAGTAGGTTTGGCTTTGGGATTCTCACTCAAAGGCTTAGCAGTCTCAGCGTTCTTGGTCACAGAGTGGGGTAGGTCGATAGGTGAATCGGGTAAGGGTTTAGGTAATAGAATACTGTAGGGTATCGGGGGTATAGCTTTGTTCTCGGTGACCACAGGTTTGTCAACCTGTGGAGGATTTGAATCCTCAAAACCATTGCGAGCAAGAAAATCGTTCCAACAGTCTCCGTTTAACCCCAAATGATAAACAACAATCATTTTAACTAGCCCATAGTGAAAGAGGCTGATGTCAGCCTGGTTCCTTTTGTACTTCTTAGACATTTTGAACAGGCTTCTATGCAGATAGTATGGCATATTGAGCTCAAAACCCATAAAAACCATAAGCAAACGAAGGTGGTGTAAGAAAACAAACCCATACCGACCTTCGCAGGTGATAAATTGTTTGATAATCATCAGTAACTCATACCAACGTTGTTTAAGCATGGTCACAGGCAAACCTTTGTCACAGGATCTAACCCTACACGACTGAAAAAGCAAAGTCCAAGGGACTTCTTCCACTTTGCAATTCTTGGACCATCGTTGTCCAGTGGCAGGAAAACCTGTAGCAAGACTGATAAACTTCTCGTCCATTTTCAATTGAACATCGTCGACCTTGGCTCGACAGCCATCAAAGGTCATGGCGAATTTCCTAACCACGCAGAGGTTAAAACCTTCAAATTTTTGTATGAACGGGAGCCACCCATTGTCCTCGAGGTCACTACGGGCACTTTCGAACATCAACAGAGCCTGGCTACCATTCGTTTCATCCCTCATGACTGGAGCCATGGTGCGAGCACATGGTAAGGGTTTGGTTCAAAAACACCAGCACACAGGAGCAGAGTCATTCGGTCTAACCACTATGAACGATCAAAGGGGAAACATTAATGTGCGCATGCGAGGGTGGTGGAATCACTTACCGCCATGCATAATAGTAATGGCAAAGTACAACCACCAATTAATCCTCTGTTCCATCAATCATAACATAGTTAAAAAACCATACTATTCGGCCAACCCAAAAATCAAATGATGAGTGATATACCAACGCGCCATTGCTATAGTTTTTCTAACCATGAATATTCAATGTGAAATCAAACCCAAATGTTAAATATGCGCCATCGTATAAGTGTGTAATCAAAACTTTAACATATTAAGCCAATTGAATTCAAATAAAATTGACAAGCCAAGAGCTATATAAATTTTAACATAAGGATCACATTATGTATAAAAACAAAAATAAACCATGACCCCTATGTAATTCAATGATTAGGCAAGTCTCAAAAAATATAAATCCATATGCTCAATATCTTATCAGTTTAATAAAATCCAGTTGCACAATCAAAGTACGAATAGGCAAATAGGCATAGTTCGAAAATCCTTTCAACCACATAATGATAAACCAAAGGTAAGTGCCATTCACAATATCAATAAAAGGATCATGACAGTTCGAGTAACGATGGAGGAGTTTTCACGCTTACAGTCGTGAAAACTAAATGAAAACCAATTTGCAAGTATCGCAAGAAATGAAAATATCGTTTATTTGCAAAATGCGACGATGATTTGAAGTTCAAAAGACTTAGGTGTAGGCAGCTTATAGGGCAATGGAAAAAATTGAATTGGCTGCCAACAATGGCGACACACTAGTAGAAGTAGTTATCTCTGTCAAAAGAAATAAATTCAGATTAGGACAGCAAAGAAAATTTCAACTCAAAAACAACAACCAGAAAATTGTACAAACATCATCATTTACCATCTTTTCCAGCGATGTTTTAAAAGATGAAAACTAATAACAGTCTTAAGACCAGCAAGTCACGATATTAATGATAAAATCTTCAATACTGTTGGCATGGCCACTGCTGCCAGCAGGCGTCCATAGCCTCGATAGGGTTGCCATTTAACCCACTCTGACATCTGTATCCTGTCAAGAAGCTCTAGATTAGAATAAAGGACATTAAAGAGGTTTCTTATATTTTTCACAGATTTTCGTGTACCCGACATTGCTTCGCTGCCAACAGGCTTGTTCAGTACCCCAGCGAAGTTGTCTTGGCGCCATGCATGCATTTACCCGCTGCCAGCGGACCTGTTCAGTATCCCGGCGGGTTTACAAACACTTCCCACAGCTCTTATTAATATTTTTATTTTGTTTTCTTTTGTAGATATATAGCTGAGCGGGGTGACGCTGAAAATCATGATATTTTAACATATTTTTTCAGACCTCATCAGAATTTTTTTTTTTTTTAACACTGTCCTTTATTAAGCTCTAGGGATGTTTTATTTCTAAAACACTTCCTATGAAAGGGAGACATCTTTTTGAGTCATTCCTTTACGGAAAAGGGACAGCGTAAAAAGATAATAGATGATCATGACAAACTTTGCTTAGAGATTGAAATCAGTAAACTTCTTTCAAACAACAAAATTTTCCAACATAAATATCAATTCCATGAATATATCACTGATGTTCGCACAATCTTTTAGAAGTTATTTCAGCGAAGAAGTTTTTCTATGGTCTTTGTCTGAATGGCTCAGTGCACAGATATGCATATTTTACAAAAAACACACAAAAAGCTGATCAATTCAAATCAAAACCAAAACAGAAAGCATAAGAAAGGTGCAAATAAACGAAATATTTACATAATATACAAGGGCAGTTATCAAGCAAAGTATCTTTTCAGGGCTTGTCCATTCACCGAATATGTGTCAAGCTTCCCTTCAATATTCTGTAATTGAAAGGAACTAGGACCCAACTTTTCAGCAATCAAAAATGGCCCAAGCCATAAGTTTTGAAACTTGGTGTGCTCACCCTTTCCTTCGTGTGGTTTGTCCCACTTTAAGACGAGATTGCCTACTTCAAAATTCCTATCAGAAGCAGAATTAGAATCGAACCAGCTTTTAATCAATTGTTTATGTTGATCTAACTTACGCTTAGCTTGTGTTCTTACTTCTTCCAACCTCATCAAAGCGTTAATACGGCTTTCTAAAGGAGGACAATCTTCTTCTTGGAATTTTTGTGACAATTGAAGTGAAGGAAGAAGAATGTGAGGGGGCAGAATGGATTCTCTACCATAAACGAGAAAAAAGGGGGAGTTACCTATGGCGGATTTGGGTGTTACCCTATCATCCCACAGTGCATTCAGCAGTGCATTGTGCCAGTTCTTGTGATTTTCAGCCACGGTTCTCTTGATAATTTTGATCAAGTTCTTGTTTGTTGATTCTGCTAAGTCGTTGCCCTAGGGGTAGTAACTAGCAGAATACTTCAGCTTTATTCCTTTCTCCAAATCAAACTCACTCATCTCTAGGGAAGAAAAGTATGAAGCGTTATCAAAGACTAGACAATCAGGGATACCGAAACGAGTGATGATATTCGAGTTCAGAAAAGCAATCACCTGACTTGTGTTAACAGTTCTTAGCGCGGCAGCTTCAGACCATCGAGTAAAGTAGTCTGTGGTTGTCACAATATACTTTTGTTGTTGTGAGGATGGAGGGTTAATAGGACCTATGATATCAAGGCCCCATTGCTGGAAAGGAGAATCGACTGAGACGGGTTGCAAGGGAAAGGTTGGTTTTTGCAACCGCCCTGATGCTTTCTGACAGATGATACATTTACGACACAAGGCATGGGCGTCCCTAAAAAGCGTGGGCTAGTAGTAACCAGCTCTTAAAACCTTATGAGCAGTGGTATCACCACCGAAGTGACCACCAGATTCTCTTGCATGCAACTCAAGAAAGACTTTTTATGCTTCATCTTTTTTGAGGCAGCGCATCAGTACGCCGTCAAAATTTTGATGAAACAATATACCATTAACTAGATGAAAGGAGGTGGACTTTAGTCTCAACACTCTTCTCTTGGTGGGGTCAAGGTGACGGGGTGCTGATCCATGTTCAAGACAAAATCTAATATCGTCATACCAAGGACTTGTGAGGTTTTGAGTGCAACAGATCAAACTTTGATCATGTTGTTCTAGGTCTGACGTATCACTATCCTCTTGTTGTCCTATTTCTGAATCAACAACCAACTTACACAATCCTTGGCCTCTCACAATCTGTGCTGGGGTGATCTCTAAGTCATACTCCTGCAAGGAGGTGACCCAGTTGGCTCTCTTCTCTCCTAACTCCTTTTGCACTAACAAATTCCTTACGGCAGGGTAGGGGACAATGACCTTCGTCCTTGACTTCAAAAGATAGGACCGGAAATGCTTAACTGCTTTGAAAACAGCGTAGGCTTGCCGATCAACCGTTGGGTAGTTAAGTTCAGCACCTTTGAAAGCAGAGCTCATAAAGGCGATGGGTACTTCGTTGTTCTTAGAATTCTTTTGAGTTAGGACTGCGGCAAAGGAACGATCAGAGGCAAAAGTATAGAGTGTAAAATCTTGAGAGAAATCAGGGCTCATGAGAGACGGAGCGTCTATTATGGCCTTCTTTATGTCATTAAAAGCTTGGTTTTTTGTGGGTCCCTAGTGATATTGGGTGTCTTTCTTAATTAGGTTCTGGAGAGGCCTGACCATTTCGAAGAAACCGGGGACAAATCTTCTCACGAAATTAATTTGGCCTAGGAAAGACTGCATGGATTTTTTGGATGTAGGTGGGGGAAGTTTAGCGATGACTTGAGTCCTCTCGGGGTCAACAATCATCCCATCACTAGACACAATGAATCCTAGTAATTTACCCTATTCTACTACAAAGATGGACTTCTTGGGGTTCAAGGAGATGTCGTATTTACGACATCGTAGTAGAATGGCTCGTAAGTGATCTAGATGATCGTCTTTGTTTTTAGAGTAAACGGTCACATCATCTAAGTAAACTACTACGGAGTGATTGATTAAGCCTCAAAAAGCAATGTCCATTTCTCTCTGAAAGGTAGCACCGGCATTAATCAATCCAAAAGGCATTTTGCGATAAGCATAAGTGCCCCATGGGGTATGGAAGGTAGTTTTTAGTTGGTCTGGTGGAGACATCAAGACTTGGTTGTATCCAGAGAAACTATCCAGTAAGGATAGCCTCTCGGAACCAGATACTTGTTGAAGAATCTGTTCCATGGGCGGGACAGGATAATTATCTTTGTCAGACGCTTTGTTGAGGTTTTGGAAATCGACACAAAGTCGAATTTCCCCGTTTTTCTTTCAAACTGGAACGAGGTTGGATACCCATTGAGTGTGTCTAACAGGAAAAATTATTTTAGCACTTAGGAGTTTATTCAATTCTTTTTGAATGGTCGGTTCTAGTTTAGGATGCATTTTCCTCAGTTTCTGTTGGAAGGGTACGGTTTGGGGCTTCATCGGGATGACATGTTGTATAATATTAGGATCAAACATTTTAAGATCGTCGTAGGTCCATGCAAAGACATCCTTAAATTCTTTAAATAATTTAACAAAAGCAGCTTTTTCTTGCTTAGAACATCCCAAGCCTAGATTGATACACTGAGGATTTTCACTAGTCCCTAAATTGACCTTTTCATAAGACAACGAGGAACTATTAGTTTTGCAATTGACCGTTCTTTTGAATTTATCTTCAAAATCATAAAACTTTTCTAATCTAACAACAGATTTGGGTATGAAATTTACCATGTCCGATAGAGCTTCAGGAGATTTCGGATTAGGTATTACCGTAAAGTCGTGCAAATTGTTGTCGTGCGTTTGTTCATCTATCACTGCGCCTTGAAATCTTTCTTCCATGTGTAGAAAGTTAATGATCTGCCGATCATCGTCAAATACTCTCCAGTTTGTGATATTGTCAGGAACAGATGGTCGAAACAATAGCTCCATGGAAAATGCATTTGGGGATAAGCCTTCTGTAGGAAGAAGTTTAGAGGCAACATTAGCTAGCAGATCTGCTTTAGCATTATTTAGTCTAGGAATGTAATTTATATTAAAAGAATAAAATTTGTTCATTAAACTCCATACCTCAGACTGGTAAATTTTGAGATGCGGGGAAAGACAGTGTATAGAGTCTCTTACCTGTCTGACCACTATTTCAGAGTCGCCAAATACAATCAGATTTTGAATGTTCATGTCTACGGCTTTTCTAAGACCTTGCAATGAAGCCTCATATTCTGCGATATTATTTGTACACTCAAATTCTAGTCTACAAGCCAATAATGTCTTGTTACTTGTCGGATTGATAATGATGCAGCCTGCACCAGCTCCTTCTTTAGACTTGGAACCGTCGAAATATAGGGACCAAATTTGATTTCCATCGGGACCATGGGACTGTTGCATAGGATTTGTTGGTTGCACATATGCTATGATCTCGGACTTCTATTCTGGATTGTTGATAAGTGAAACTTCAGCCATGAAATTTCCGAAGAAGGTGTCCATCCCTTGGACTTCAGGTGAATCAACAGGAGGTGTGTATGGTTCATTGGGGTCGTTCAAGTCTGTGATCGTGAACTTAAGGTAACGCTCACAATTCACTCTGATCTTGTTGGGCTTACCGTTCTCTGGAAGCCATAAGTGAGACCAGTCCATCGCGAAGTAACCATGTAGTTTCTCCGACCAGTCCCTGCTCAAAAACAGTCCATACACTTCTGGAATATCCACCACGATTATATCAATAACCTAATGAACCTTTGGGTTAGACGATAATCTAATCAATACATTTTTTAGTTCGCCTATAACTTTAACATCTGTTCGATCAAGTTGTATGATTTTCAAAGAACATGGTTCCACTTCAGCGTTAATCTTTTGGCAGACAGACCAAGGCATCACATTTGATGATGCTCCTGAGTCAACCATACAATTATGCACATTTCTGTTGAATATTTCGAAAGTTAAAAGAAAAGGAGGTACATTCTTGCGAGTA
>ML859499.1:32061-67326 GCA_009831015.1 Picea engelmannii | reverse complement strand
TTACCACTGCTAGTGAATCATTGAATATCATTTAATTGAATAACATTTGATTTCAGGAGATTACTATTTTATGAACAACGTTTTATTTAGGTAATGAATATATGTCTAACAACGAGTTTAATATATTGAAGGACAAACAACTATCTTCTATATTTATAAAAACAATGTTTTATATTGACAATGAATATATGTCTACAATGATTTAATATTTATGAATGACAGAAAAATATCTTGTATATTCATACAAACGACTTTTTGTATATTTATTCAGACAACATGTATTAGTCAGTCAACAGTCACAGTCTTCAATGCCACTCCGATTTTTTTGTTTTGGTAGGAATCCACAATAGTATCAAAAGGTAACGATCTAGGGACTTCTATCCTTCGATTTTGACAAATTCCATTTCAATGGTTCCCTTTGCGAATCTTCCTTCATTGCTCATCTCAATCTAGATGATAAGAAGATTTTAGTGTTTTCAATCTCTTTCCCCATTTAAATTTTTTTTAATAAAATTTGTTCAGATGTGATAAGGTAAGTGGGATAAAACTTAAGTATTCTCTCCCTTTCAACTGAAACGAAATCACGATTTTGGGAATTAATCACCAGTTGGGGTGTAGGTGTCCATCCCATGAGTAGGCAAGACACACAACCGAGGCACCAACACTATTCTACCTCCCACACTTCCCAATACAAATTTATAACAATGTTCTTCATGCAAACTGGAAGGTCGATAATCTTAACAAAATTATTAAATTGGGCAACCCATTGTCATCATACGAGCGACATTTAAAATACTTCCATAAGCTTGCATTACTGCCACCATGTGTCCAAACATCTTTTGAGATATCTTGTGTTAATGCTGATCGATGTGAGTACTCGTGAATTCAAGGGTCCAGTCAGATATCAAGATGAGGCTATGTGAGAGATCACAACAATTACAGTTCGCCTCGTCTTCTATGATTTCTCTTAGCATTCCTTCCCTTCAGGGGTACTCGAAGTGATCTCGATGATCCTTTTAGACATGATGTTGTTTTGTGAATAACAATATTTTTCACTATGGCTAAGTCTAGTCAATTTAACGCTCAGCCTTGAATTCTGATTTTAGTTCTGAGCTATATTTATGTCTAGTTCACTGTCCTTGCCCAATGAGATTAAGGTTTTTATTACCAGTATATTTTATCAATAAGGTAGAAGTAATTTTTAGCATGAACGACTTTTATTATTTTTTTAAAGTTCCTTTTCATTTGTAAATGAAACCAGTTCTTACGATCTTAAATGAATTATGTGATCCTGTTGTGCGTACGACTCCAGTGTATCCTTCCTTTAGTAAATTGTTTTGAATTACTTTGAAGATAACATATGATGGTAGATTCTAATCATACACCTTGAAGGTTGATAGTTTGTTTTTGCTAGAATGTTTCTTAAGTGGATGCATCCATCAAATGTTTTATGATAGGTATGATGGACTTATCAAATGTGTCATAAGTAGTAATGGCACCATTAATTAAGTGAAGGTATGATTTTGTAGAAGTCTATTTAACTTGCGCCATGGAAATATAATTAGGATTTCTCATGCGCTTAAATTAAAGTTAACATAACTGATGATAAATCTTGTGCCATTACTTAAGATGACATGTGAATGTTCTAGAATTGTTTACTCTCATGCGCAATAGATATTTCAAAGTTGATGTATGATTGATAATGTTGATGGTTACCCTTGTGTCACAATTGATTGATGTTTAGGGTTGATGGATTGGGGAATTAGATGATCAGGTTGAGGTTAATTTACATAGAAAGAAAAAAAGGATTTTACCTTGTATGCTTCGACTTTTCTTAGTCGTAACGGAGGGATGTTACATATGGTATCGGAGCGGGTTCAACCCTTGTATTGTGGATCACCATGATTTCCACTACAATAAACCCTTGAGTAATAAAATAGCGCTAATTAAAACTTTAACGTGTCCATGTGATGATCTCGATTATAATATGCCACAGAGATTTGCAGTGTGGTGTTGTGGAAGGAGGTGTGACACCTTTAGAAGTGCTTGTATCCTCAAAGGTTAACCCCCAAGGGGGAGGAACAAGCCCTTGGGATGGATTTGATTGTAGTAAGGGATGATGATGGTATGCCCAGGGTCCTTCCAGAGATTTTCAGAGGCCTTGACTCACCATCTGTACTGAGATAAGGCCAGGGTGCCTATACCACTGAGGGTCCATAGAGCGCCCCTACCAGTACCATTAGAATTCATTGAGAACTCGAGAGGGATGAGTTATCAAGTCTATGAGTGTTTTGGATGGCTACACCATCGAGGCATGGTTGTAGATAAAGGTGATGTGATTCACACTTCGCGGTTACAACCTCCAACATAAAGGTCCACATGTCGGTCTTTCAACTAAAGGGGAGAACTCTTCTATGGTGGAAGATGCTCCTGCCGCATTTGAACATGGTAGTTGAAGACGTGTCATGGGAACTGTTCGAGGAACGATTCCAAGAGAGGTATCTCTCGAAAGGATTCATTGAGTGTCGGCTCAATGAGTTCAATGCCTTGCGACAGGGTGGCCATACGATGCCCAAGTATGAGGCCTATTTTTGGAGATGCTTTGGTATGCTCCACACGAAATTACCAAGAAAATTAAGGTCAACAAGTTCGTGTTGGGCCTTAATGTTAGGATTCGACTTCTACTTCAGGTACCAGGATTACTGGACCGAAGAAAGTGTGATGGAATGTGGAGATCCACATTACCAACATGACTGCCAAGTGGAGAGGACTAGAAAAACTGGATCAGACAGACCCACTACTGTGGGAGATTTGGGCAAGGCCCATCGGATTCATGCAGTGGTGAATAACCACCAGGCAGAGAACCAGTTGACTGTGTTCGAGACATCAAGTACCATCCCTGACTAGACCCTTATCATTTTGATAGATTCCGGTGCTATCGAAGGTTACAAGATGTAGCCTTAACTCGGGAGAGTTTTGTCACTGGGGCCAACATGTACGTCATGATCTTAGGATCTTGTGACTTCGTGATCGATATGTACTAGTTCGAATCGCATGAGGCGATACTCAACTATAAGATAAAACATCTGATCTTGGTCGATGATGAGGGACAAAGATGCGTGATTGTAGGTCGGAACTAGAGAGTTTCCCTGAGGTTCATCTCTTCCTTGTAGCTACGGAAGAGAATGTGCACGAAATGTAAGCTTTATGGCGATCCTTGCATTAAAATAAGAAGGGAGTAACAAAAGGTCTAGAACACCTTCCATTGGTGAGAGAGTTTGCGGACGTCTTCCTGGAGGAGTTACCTAGGATGTCAATAGAGAGGGATTTGGAATTTACCATAGACATAAAACAAGGAACTGAACCGATAGCAAGAATTCATCATCGAATGTTGACCCCAGAGTTACAGGAGTTGAAAATGCAACTGAAGGAGTTGCTAGACATGGGATTTATACGTCCTAGCGTGTCACCGTGGGATGTGCATGTTATCTTTATTCAAAAGAAGGATGGGTCGTGGGGATTGCGTTGACTACCATCAATTGAACAAGGAAATGATCAAGAATAAATATCCGTTGCCAAGGATTGATGATCTATTTAATCAGATGAAGGGTGCGACGGTGTTTTCAAATATCGATTTGAGATCAGGGTATCACTAGTTATGGATCAAGGAGGATGACTTCCCTAAGAACACCTTTAAGATGAGGTTTGGAGATTACGAGTTTACAGTTTTACCATTTGGAACGATGAATGCCCTAGGGGTATTTATGAGTTTGATGAATGAGGTATTCCATGACTACTTGGAAAAGTTCATCCAAGTATTCATTGACGACATTTTTATTTACTCTCAGATGATGGAGGAGAATGACAAACACTTGTGCTTGGTACTACAGTGTTTGCGAGAGAACAAATTGTATGGGAAATTATTTAAATGCTCATTTTATCAGTTGAAAATTCACTACTTAGGGCATGTCATCTCTGACGAAGGTATAGCCGTGGATCCAGCAAAGGTCGAGGCTATTTGTTAGAAAAACAGGACTGCGGAGCAATAAAATAAAACAAATGCAGAAACAAAACACAGAATACACACAATACAAGAGAGACACAGATTTACGTGGTTCACCCAGTGTGGGCTACTTCCACTAGAGAAATTGCTAGGTCCTTCCTTTATTATTATCCAACAAATGAAGGGATACAACCTACAGAAAAACCCGCTATAACTTCCTCTTCTTTCTCTCACAGTCTCCTCTCTCATAATACAATATTCACCATCATCCATAGCCACAATGCATTTCCCTCATAAAAGAGGGTTGCTTTCTAGGACAAAAAAAACCCTAACATAATCTCTACCGTTAGATCTGCGACCTTATAATGAACGGTCCAGATTTACAATGAAATTACAATATACTTTTACAAGGCAATTTTTTCTTCGGGGGCTTCGCCCCCAAACCCCCCATCCAGGGGGATGGACCCCCCAGATCCCGCAGAGGGGGTACCCCCCCTCTACACTCCCCCGCGTGGAAGAGTGTACATACTTCTGGGGTGTAAATACTTCATGGGGTATAAACATGGCTGAAAGCAAGGACCTCTGAATCAGGAAGATAATCAGTTTCCACAACCAACACTATTATGGAATGGTCCATGCCGACGAACATCTCAGAAGTGTGTAGCTTCTTGAGTTTAGTAGAATACTATCGATGATTCATCAAGTGTTTCTCAAATATAGAAAATCCGATTACAGAATTGCATAAGAAGAACAAGAAGTTTGTTGGACCGAGAATGCCCGGAAGCATTTTGGAGGCTCAAGGGGTTGTTGACAAGAGCACTGATACTAAAGGTCCCTGACATGGACACAGACTTATTGGTATGAACTAGCACATCCAAATAAGGCTTAGGCGGAGTCTTGATGCAAGATGATCGAGTGATTTCTTACGTCTCGAGAAGGTTGAGAAAGCATGAGGAGAACTATGCGACACACAATTTGGAGTTGTTAGCCATTGTTTAAGACTCGAGATTTTGGAGGCACTACCTTATTGGAAAGAATTTTGAACTAAACGGACCACTATGGACTACATCACATCTTTACACAAAGTGACTTGAACGTGAAACAACGACGTTGGTCAGAGTCACTTAGCGAGTACGATCTCAAGATTACTTACATAGAAGGAACTATGAACAAAGTGGCTGATGCATTGAGTCGGAGACCGTGCATATTTTTGGTGATGCCTCTTCAGATGAATCTACATGAAATGATTATAAATTTACAGTGCGACGATGACTAGTACAAGGAGGTCAAGGATTTTCAGACAAAACAAAATGATGGTACCAATATTTGAAGAATTTACGTTGGACGACGATGGACTTTTAAGATTTAACAATTGAAATTACATACCCCCAAACGATGAGTTGAGGAGTTTGATCATAAATGAGGCTCACAGAGTAGTGTACATGGCTCACCTTGGAGTCATGAAGATGATCACAGATCTTAAACCCTTATTCTTTTTTAGAGGAATGAAGGATCGGTGTTTACTGGACGATTTTTAGACTAGTTTCCAAGAGGCCTTGGGAACTAGACTTAACTTTAGTACCACGTATCACCTGGAGACAGACAAGAAGACCAAATGAAAAAACCAAATATTGGAGGAAATGATGCGCATGTACATGATGGACCAACTGAAGCGTTGGGAGTAATTCCTTCCATTGGTATAATTTGCATATAACGACAGTTATCAAAGCACCATTAAGATGATGCCTTTCAAGTTTATTTATGGGCATCCATGTCGGACGCCTTGAGTTGGGATTAGCTTGAGGATAGTGTCTTGGTGGGATCGGAAGTGATTCGAGAAATGGAATATCAATTACAAACTATAAGACAAATGATCAAGGAAGAGCAGGATCGGTAGAAGAGTTATGCCGATGTGCATCGTGTTGACTACAATTACGATGTGGCGATCAAGTATTCTTGTGGGTGAAACCACATAATAGTTCGATCAAGTTGGGAAAGGGTAATAAAATATCTCCTAGGTTTGTGGGACCTTTCGATATTGTGGAAAGGAAGGGGCTCATGGCCTATCGACTAGCCTTGCCTGATTCTTTGAGGCGTATGCACAATGTTTTTCATGTATCTGTTTTGAGACTTTATATTAATGATCCTAAACATGTTATTGACATGATTTCCTTGCAGGTATCTAATGAGGGTGCACTCATGGCTGAGCCAATCCACATCCTGGATCATCGCATTTGATAACTACGACGTTGAACAATAGATCATGTCAAGGTCCAGTGGGACAATTATAGTCTGCACTCGATGACCTGGGAGGAAGCATATGATATGCACCAACAATTTCCATTTTTGTTTGATAGATAGACTTATGATACTATGATACACATTATTTTGGCACTTATATACTGTGAAACTTCGAGATGAAGTTTATACCAAGAGGGGGTGTATGTAACATCCCTCTGTTGTGTGCACTGAGTGAACTTATTCTTTGAGGACACTTTCTTGCAAGTGATCTGTATTATTATACTATTGGTTGTTTGATTATGATTATGAGGAATTATGGATACAATGATATGTTATTTTGTGTATTTACATAGACAGGTGCTATTGACTAGGTTCTCCTGAGTGTGCATGACTTTGGACCTTGAGGATGCATAGGTATCGATGAAACCCCTTGGACTTTGGATCAATTCAAGGAGTGGACTATTGGGGTTTGATTGTTGTTGATATGACATATGTACATCTGATTAGATGCTATGATGATTGATTATTATTGCTGACATGATTTGTTGATGATGCGGGCTAACGATATCTTGCTGACCAGACTCACGTGTAGAGTAGAGGGGTTACGTACGACAACCAGAGACTTGAGGGAGAGGTTTGGAAAACATCCCTACCATAGCCTACTAGCACTCCCGCTGTGGATCGAATTGTAGGTTGATGATTACCTATTTCGAGAAGACCCATGATGTCATGAGGGCATACTGCGATAGTCGCTCATGATGATTGTAAAGGGCATGCAATAAGGCAGGGGAATTATTCCTTAGATTCCCTTAGTCTCCCACAAGATCACCTAGTGGAGTATTGACTCCAGGTGTTTTTGATGTCTACCAAGTTAGTCAAGAGGCGAGTGGCACCCTTGGAGCACGTAGTGTGTCCTGAAGGGCACGTCGCACAAGGAAACCAGAAAGAGGTGAGCGGCACCCTTGGAGCACATAGTGCATCCTGAAGGGCACATCATGTAAGGAAACTAGAAAGAGGTGAGTGGCACCCTTGGAGCATGTAGTGCGTCCTGAAGGGCATGTCACGCAAGGAAGACGAAAAGAGGTGAGTGACACCCTTAGAGAAACTAGTGCATCCTGAAGGGCACGTCACATTTTTAATTGGTATGTGAATAAACCTAGACGGCTTTAGAATGAATGATGTGACAAGTAAGATTTAAAAAAACATTTCCCGAATAAAAATGTCGCTCAACCTAGTGAAATTAAAATCTAGGTCTAAGTGACACTTGTGGTAAAAAATAATAATCATATTTAAACATGTAATGAGAAGGGGGTAAGAAATTCAATTAATTTATTAAAATCAAATGATATTGGGGGATTAAAATTCTAAAAGGGAAATGATGATCTTATGATTACAGACCCCCTACCCTCGGGCCGAGATCCCCACAGGATCGTTCTAAATTCTCCTTGAGATGAAGCGGCTCCCTCAGATCTCTATTGGAACCTTATGAATCCGATCCACAGGTCCTTCATGAAAACCTGCCCTATGCACCTTAACACTAGGCACGAGCCTTACATGTCCATGTGACCACAACCGGGCCTTAGCGCAAGCGCCTCTCACAACTTGCGAGTTCGTGAGTCGATGACCCCCGACTCCTCTTTCTCCAAACGCCAATACCCAAGAATGCAATACGGGTATGGCTCCTCCTTGTTAGCACCTTCCACACATAACCACTGGCTAGGGCTAAGTGTTAGCACTACTCGCAACTCGTGACCTCGCGAGTTGGAGTGTTGAACCTTTGTGCTCCTCCTTTGCAAGTCTCTGAGACGCGATAATTCAACAATGGGTTGACTCCTTCCAAGGTGATGCGTGTATTCCACTTGTCACCCACTTACACTTTTCTCTAGGCGCTTGTTGTTATGCCACTTGTCAACCATGCGGTCCCCAACTAACAGACGTGACACGTGTTTGCATGAACCCTTAGCACTCGACACTTCACGATTTCGCAGTCGAAAATAAATTCTTTCTATCCTCGATACATGATGTAGCGAGGCACCAAATATCATAGCTCTCCTTCCTCCTCGATTGACGATTCAGGTCGAATTGTGATCTCGCGACTCAAGGCTTTGTAGCGCAAATAACTCTGCCTCCTAGCTTGCGATACCCGAATTCACGATTTCTTGTATGAGATCAACGAATGTCGTTGATCCGAATCTGACGGTCACTATTCATCCTGAGCTTTAGAGTATTGAAAGATACTCGAGCTTAATCCCCTCGCTGCTCTGCAAGATCCCATGTCCCATGGAAACTCGACACTTCTCCCTCGAAGTGTCTCCACCGTTCATTTTAGCTACTCTCCTACGCGACCTCCCAGAGGTTAAACTCCATGCCCCTTCCTTTGGATTTGATGACTATCGGTCCTTGGTGCCAGATCTGATGGCCTAGATATAACCTTTTTGTGCACTCTCCTCCTACTGTCTGGACATAGATTCAACGACACAGATCTTTCCTCTCCAGCTGATCTAACGATAGATGTGCTCTACCTTGAGCATGCCCTTCTTCCTTTCCCTTGGAAGATTTATTGCTCCAAAAGGCCTCAAAATTTGTCTCTACTGCAAAGCCTGTAACCTTGGCTCCTGCCTGTATTCTAAGAGGTGTTACTCCTCCTGATCTTTATCAACTGTGAAACCTTGAAAGGTTTCTCAACTTTTGCACTCCTTGCAGGGTCCCTACACACAACTATGCTATCCGTCCCGAGATTTTCCTACTCGAACCTCTAAGGGATTCAACCCTTGCCTTCTCCTTCAAATGAAGATTGATTCTCTCCTGGAAGCCTCCTGTTCAAGCACTCCTTTCTGAATAAATAGAGTATTCAACAACTTTGTTTTCTCACTGAACTCGAAATAGAGTTCTCTCTGTGCACTCTTGCACTTGCTCAATGCCCTCCTGACAGAGCTTCCATAGAATTCTTAGAAATTCTGTCTTCCCTGTGCCCTCCTTTGCACATTTCTTCCTTCAAGGTGTTCAACAACCTTGAGGCCTCCTCCTTGAGTCAATGACTTTAGTTGGTGCGCCCTTCTGACATGTCTCTATCTGAACTCCGTAGAATTCAGAAGTGCACTCCTTGCACTAGATTGAAGAACACGCAGTATTATGTCATGCAACCTCTTGCATGAAGCCTCAAAGAACCCAAACCTGAAATCAAAGAACTCACAGATAGGAAAATCTATCTATCTCCTGCAGATGGAACTTAACATACATCTACAACATGAATAAACACACAACATTCATAAAAGACACATAAACACATGGAAAACACATATGCAGGAAAAACTGATTTGTATTAATATCAATGTCTAATTACAATGTGTTCGAGCTCGGACAACAATAGAGTCTCATCTCCCTCTCTTTTCTCTATCTTCTCTTTCTCTCTGTAGACTCATCCTACAGATACAAAGGATATTTTTACAAAAGGGGGCTACTCGAGCTCTTCCCTCCATCTCACCAACTCTCATTAATTTACATTCAATTACATTGAATGGTTGTCTAGTCCGAATCAGATCTAGATCTCAACCTTACAACCATTTAATACAATTTTCAAAATTTGAATAAAAAGAGAGGGTTGCGCCTCTCTCCTTCCATTGAATGCACGCTTGATGTGCTGGCTAGCTAGCGCGTAGCTGGCTTGGAGCGATGCTCCTGCATCATACTCCTCTGTTGTGAAAATTTCATGAGATCATGCTCATGAGCTTCCCAACATCATTGTTGAAATCCACCTAGATCCCAAACAGTTCTTTGGAGCTGTCCATCCGCTCCCTCGCTTCACTGCTGCTACTGCATCTGTTGCCCTACTGCTATGGCAGGTTCTCCTCTGCACAGTTCCTCCTCACTGGTAGTTTCCACTGCTGACCTTGACATCAGCCTTCTCATTCCCTCAATTATCTCATCCAGCTGCTCCCATGGCTAGCTCTCCTTTTGTATCTTGCTCCACTTCACTTATTCCTAGCAAATGGGTAGATCAAATAGATCTCCCATGCCATCTTCTTCCTCTGTGGCCTCAAATTTCCACCTTGCTGCAAAATTCATCTCTGTAGTCTTATCTTCTTGACTGAGCTACTGTTCAGTCACCTTCTCTGACAAACTTGCTTGTCCCATTTTCCCTTGAGCTGGTTGAATTCTAGCTTCCTCCAGCTATTCCTCAGACTAGAATTTCCCTTCATCTGTTGCTGCATGCCTCGATACTACAGTCATCATCTATTCATTTCCCTGGCTAAAATTTCTGAGCGATTCCTTGGAATGCTCCTCTGCTAACATTTGCATGAATGTCTGCTCATGGCAGTCATCTACTAGCTCTAGATGGTTCAACCAATCCTCCAGCATCTCCAACTCCATCTCCCATGGAGTGAGCATCTTATCTGCATGCTCTTCTTCTGCTACAGCTTCCAGTGTGTAGTTATCCCCTGTTCAACCTCTTGACTGAAAATTTTGAGCATTTCTACTAAATTCTCTTCTTCCTTAGCTGGGTCAGGTTCTGATGTCTGTCCTATTTCTTCTTCTTCTTTGACAGTCTCTGTTGGCTATCGTTCTGTTGCTGTACCTGCAACATCTTCCCTGGCCTCGTCTTTCTTGCTTGGTAGGAATATCTGAATTCCTCCAATGATCAGGAGATTCCTCTGATCCTTCTCTATCAGCTCCTCTCACTGATCCAAACTCATCCCTGAGTTCATGAGACTTTCAGACAATCTCATCTGCTCTCCCTTGCCCACCTGGAAATATGGGATTTCCTCTTTGCTCTCCTGGCAGTCTATGAGATCCCCTAGTGATCCCATCTCATTGCCCACCTGGAAACTTGAAAGTCCGTCTTTGCCCACTTGGAAGTCTATGATATCTCTGCTCAATCTCTCCTCTTCATCATCACTGAGTTTTCTCCCAGCTTCTAGTTCATAGGCATGAACCATCTCCTCTATGGCCCTAAAGATTTTCACATACCTTAGCCACCTTCTCAACAGCCTTTGCTGTCTTTTGGCCAACAACTCCTTGACTGGCCACTTTGCTTTCCTTTTCATGGGCCATTCATACACCCATCGTGTCTTTGCATCCTGTTGCACCCGTAGTGCAAGCACTTCCATTCTCTCCCTTATCTCAGCGAGTTCTTTATCCATTTCATATTTTCTCTGCTACTGGTGGTTCTTCTTTCCACCACGTCCATGGCCTTCAGTAACCATCTTCTTATTCCTGTCTTCCCTCTTGGAAAACTTGCTGCTATCACTCTGCAACCGTGAGTGCTTCCAGCCTTTCCTACAATCTTCCTGACTGTCTATTGAATGCTACGCACCTTGCACCAATCATCACAGAGATTCAACACTCTGTCTTCCTTTTCCTCTGGCTCCCTCTGCCTGCAATATACCGACAGAAACAAGCTCTGATACCACTTTGATGTGTATCAGAGTATTGTTTTCTTTTCTTTCTGACTCCTTCTTCCTATAGTATACAGACAGAGAATCAGACTCTGATACCACTTGATTGCAAACCCCTGACCCTTTGGCCGAGATCCACATAGGATCGTTCTAAATTATCCTTGAGCCGAAGTGGCTCCCTCAGATCTCTATTGGAACCCTATGAATCTGATCCACAGGTCCTTCACGAAAACCCTCCTTGTGCAACTTAACACTAGGCATGAGCCTTACATCTCCATGCAACCACAACCGGGCCTTAGCGCAAGTGCCTCTCACAACTTGCGAGTTCATGAGTCGATGACCCCCGACTCCTCTTTCTCCAAACGCCGATACCCGAGAATGAGATATGGGTATGGCTCCTCCTTGTTAGCGCCTTCCACACATAACCATTAGCTAGGGCTAAGTGTTAGCACTACTCGCAACTCACGACCTCGCGAGTTGGAGTGTTGAACCTTTGTGCTCCTCCTTTGTGAGTCTCCGAGATGTGATAAGTCAATAATGGGTTGAATCCTTCCAAGGTGACGCGTGTACTCCACCTGTCACCTGCTTACACTTTTCTTTGGGCACTTGTTGTTATGCCACCTGTCAACCACGCGGTCCCCACCTAACGGGCGTGGCATGTGTTCGAACAAGCCCTTGGGGCTCGACACTTCGCGATTTCGCAGTTGAAAATAAATTATTTCTACCCCTGATACATGATGTAGCAAGGTGCCAAATATCACAGCTCTCCTTCCTCCTTGATTGACAGTTCAGGTGGAATCACGATCTCGCAACTCGGGGCTTTGTAGCGCAAAAGAACTCCGCCACCCAGCTTGCAATACCCGAATTCGTGATTTCTTGTATGAGATCAACGACTACCGTTGATCTGGATCTGATGGTCGCTATCTATCCTGATCTTTGGAGTATCGGAAGATACTCGACCTTAATCCCCTCATTGCTCTGCAAGATCCCACGACGCACAACAACTTGACACTTCTCCCTCAAAGTGTCTCCACCGTCCGTTTTAGCTACTCTTCTACGCGACCTCCCAGAGGTTAAACTCCATGCACCTTCCTCCGGATCCAATGACTATCGGTCCTTGGTGCTAGATCTGATGACCCAGATCTAACCTCTTTGCGTGTTCTCCTCCTTCTATTTGGACGTAGATTCAACGACCCAGATCTCACCTCTCCAGCTGATCTAACAGTAGCTGTGCTCTACCTTGAGCATGCCCTTCTTCCTTTCCCTTGGAATATTTCTTGCTCCAAAAGGCCTCAGCCTTTGTCTCTACTGCGAAGCCTGTAACCTTGGCTCTCGCCTGTATTCTAAGAGGTGTTCCTCCTCCTGATCTTTATCGACTTTGAAACCTCGAAAGGTTTCTCAACTTCTGCACTCCTTGCAGGGTCCCTGCACACAAATGTGCTATCCGTCCTGAGATTTTCCTACTTGAACCTCTAAGGGATTCAACCCTTGCCTTCTCCTTCAAATGGAGATTGATGCCCTCTTGGAAGCCTCCTATTCAAGCACTCCTTGCTGAAAAAATAGAGTATTCAACAACTCTGTCTTCTCACTGAACTCAAAATAGAGTTCTCTCCGTGCACTCTTACACTTGCTCAATGCCCTCCTGGCAGAGCTTCCACAGAATTCTCAGAAATTCTGTCTTCCCTATGCCCTCCTCTACACAGTTCTTCCTTCAAGGTGTTCAACAACCTTAAGGCTTCCTCCTTGAGTCAATGAATTCAGTTGGTGCACCATTCTGGCATGTCTCTGTCTGAACTCCGCAGAATTCAGAAGTGCACTCCTTGCACTGGCTTGCAGAACCCGCAATATTCTATCATGCAACCTCTTGCATGAAGCCTCAAAGAACCCAAGCCTGAAATCAAAGAACTCATAGATAGGAAAATCTATCTATCTCCTACAGATGGAACTTAACATACATCTACAACATGAATGAACACACAACATTCATAAAAGACACATAAACACATAGAAAACACATATGCAGGAAAAAATGCTTTGTATTAACATCAATGTCTAATTACAATGTGTTCGAGCTCGGACTGCAATAGAGTCTCGACTCCCTCTCTTTTCTCTATCTTCTCTTTCTCTCTACAGACCCATCCTACAGATACAAAGGATTTTTTTACAAAAGGGGGCTCCTCGAGCTCTTCCCTCCATCTCACCAACTCTCATTAATTTACATTCAATTACATTGAATGATTGTCTAGTCCGAATCAGATCTAGATATCATCCTTACAACCATTTAATACAATTTTCAAAATTTGAAAAAAATGAGAGGGTTGCGCCTCTCTCCTTCTATTGAATGCACGCTTGATGTGTTGGCTAGCTGGTGCGTAGTTGGCTTGGAGTGATGCTCCTGCATCATCTTATATATATATGCAAATTAAATTTTATTAATTAAAAAAAAAGGGCGTAAAAGGTGGTTTTTCTACAGTTGCTAATTTGAGTTTTAGTTAAAAAGGGAAAAGAGGGAAACTTAAAAGAAATAGGAAACTAAGGGAAAAAGGAAAAACATAAAGAAAAAACTAAATGTGTGACATAGTAAGGAATCTTTCCTTTAATAACTTTCTAATTATGAACTCAATTAAGAATTTAGTAAAGACATAAGTCATTTAAAACTTGTAAGGGAATATTGGGACACCAATGAGCATTTTTAGGAATGCTTTTTGGTGGGTAAGGAAAATATGAAGAGTTTGAAGAGTTTGTGCTTTAACTTCCACCCTTAATGCTTTAATGATTGTTTGAAGAGTTTGTGCTTTAACTTCCACCCTTATCCCTAGGTAATAAGTCCATGCCTGAGCAGTCAGCTAGGAGTCGACCTATAGATTCTAATGCTGTGCTTTTATGTGCAAGGATGATGAACGAAGGATAAATTTCTGCCCAACTGTCTACCCATTGCTTATCCCTGCATTGATTGATTCTTTGCCGAATGATTAGTCTCTGCACCCTTTGGTGAATGAATATCCTTGTGTTTTTGCTGATTCATTGCCGAATGATTAATTTTATTGCGCCCAGATTTTAGAATCTATTTTACTGTTGAAATAACCATTATAGGCATCCAAAGTTGAATTTGTTTTTAGGGTTGGATAAACCATTACCTCCGTCCAATTTTTATTTCATTGTACATCTGAATTTAACCCTTTTCCTATGTTTTAAATAACCACGATCTTTCAGCGAATCTCATTGTTGATATACTTGCGTTTTCAGGTTATAGGACATCGAATTATTTAGAGAGATTTATACAGGATTAATTCCTGTATTTACACAACATTTTTGTCATATCAATATACATCGAAATTATACTATTGATAGTAACTATATAGTGACTTATACTACAAACAACAAAAGCGAATTAATATACAACGAGTTTATACAACAATATAATTTTAATTTAATTTGATTGTTTGCAATTTCGTGGCCCAACACACCGATTTTACACTTCACTCACCACAGATATTTTCTGAGCTATGTTACACATTTATTGGCTGCTATTTGTTGCATATATATTTTACTGCGAAATTACATACATTGTGCGACTACGATTCCACATATATGGTGCGATTGTGATTTCACATATTTTGTGTGCACTGTGACTGCGACTTTAATAGATAGTGGTAATGTATTTCCTTATTAAAAGACATCATGTTTTTATATATGTGAATGAAAGACATAGTTTTTATGGATTGATCGACTGTTGATTGATAGCTGTATTGACTGGCGATTTCACTGACAACATTATCATTATTTACCACTGCTAGTGATTCATTGAATAACATTTGATTTTGCAAGATTACGATTTTATGAACAACTTTTATTTAGGCAGCGAATATATGTCTGACAATGAGTTTAATATATTGAAGGACAGGAAACTATCTTCTATATTTATACAGACAACGTTTTATATTGACGACAAATATATCTTTACAACGATTTAATATTTATGAATGACAGACAACTATCTTCTATATTCATATAGATAGATTTTTGTATATTTATTCACACAACATGTATCAGTCGGTCAACGGTCACAGTCTTGGTAGGAATCCACAGTAGTATCAAAAGGTCACGATCTGGGGACTTCTATCCTTTGATTGGGACAAATGAAATTATAGTGGTTCCCTTTGCAAATTATAGTGGTTCCCTTTGCGAATCTTCCTTCATTGCTCGTCCCAACCCAGATGAAAATAAGATTTTAGTGTTTTAAATCTCTTTCTCCATTTCAAAATTTTTTAATAAAATTTGTTCAGCTGTGATAAGGTAAGTGGGAGAAAACTTAAGTATTCTCTCCCTTCCAACTGAAAAGAAATCACGATTTCGGGAAGTAATTACCAATTGGGGTGTAGATGTACATCCCACAACGAGCAGGAAAGACGCACATCCGAGGCACCAACACTATTCTACCCGCCACACTGCCCAATACAAATTTATAACAACGTTCTTCGTGCAAATTGGAAGGCCGATAATCTTAACAAAATTATTAAATTGGGCAACCCATTGTCATCATACGAGCGACATTTAAAATACTTCCATAAGCTTGCATTACTGCCACCATGTGTCTAAACATATTTTGAGATATCTTGTGGTAATGTTGATTGATGTGAGTACTCGTGAATTCAAGGGTCCAGTCAGATATCAAGATGAGGCGACGTGAGAAATCACAACGATTATAGTCCGCGCCGTCTTCTATGATTTCTATTGGCATTCCTTCCCTTCAGGGGTACCCAAAGTGATCTCGATGATCCTTTTAGACATGATGTTGTTCTGTGAATAACAATATTTTGCACTGTGGCTAAGTCCGGTGAATTCGGCGCTCAGCCTTGAATTTTGCTTTTAGTTCTGAGCTAGATTTATGTCTAGTTCAATGTCCTTGCCCAATGAGATTTAGGTTTTTAGTACCAATATATTTTATCAATAAGGTAGAAGTAATTTTTAGCGTGACCGACTTTTATTATTTTTTTTAAGCTCCTTTTTATTTGTAAATGCAACCAGTTCTTACGATCTTAAATGAATTATGTGATCCTGTTATGCGTACGACTCCGGTGTATCCTTCCTTTAATAAATTGTTTTGAATTACTTGGAAGATAACATATGATGGTAAATTCTAATCGTACATCTTGAAGGTTGATAGTTGGTTTTTGCTAGAATGTTTCTTAAGTGGCTACATCCATCAAATGTTTTATGATAGGTATGATGGACTTATCAAATGTTTCATAGGTAGTAATGGCGCCATTAATTAAGTGCATTAATTAAGTGAAGGTAGGATTTTGTAGAAGTCCGTTTAACTTGCGCCATTACTTAAGGTCACATGTGAATGTTCTAGAATTGTTTACTCCTGCGCACAACATATATTTCAATGTTGATGTATGATTGATAATGTTGATGGTTACCCTTGCATTAGGGTTGATTATGTTTAGGGTTGATGGATTAGGGAATTGGATGATCAGGTTGATGTTAATTTACATAGAGAAAAAAAGGAGTTTACCTTGTATGCTTTGAATTTTCTTAGGCGTAACGGAGGGATGTTACATTCTTCCTCTAAACTTGCACACCACTTTATTAAATGTGAGTTTGTTTCCAAATGATCTCAAGCACCTTCTATTTATAATAATCTGGCCAGCTGAACAGGGGTCTCTTCAAGCAGAGCCGACCTGTTCTTTTATTCATATAATACTTCAATAGTACTTATTCTGCTGAGCCGACTTGTCTTCCAGGGTTTTCACACACTTGTTTAGGTTTTTATATTTCTTTAAGAATATTCTATTCTAGTCAAAGGTTTATCCATGGAGGTTAATACCTCCCACAACTACCAAAACATTAACAGAGAGAAGGGGGATGATGGGCGAGAGAGAGGGTGGAAGAGGGAGACAAGGATACAGGGGAAGAACGGTAAGAGAGAGAGGGATATGAAGAGAGAGAGGGGGGGAAGAGAGTGAGCGAGATATGGGGAGAGAGAGGTCAGAGAGATGAAGGAATATATATATATATATATATAGAGAGAGAGAGAGAGAGAGAGAGAGAGAGAGAGAGAGAGAGAGATTTTGTGTTAATACTAATGTGAACATATTCCTATTCCTAATAACATTCATTCACTTTAGGAATGCATGCACATTCCTATTCCTAATAACGTTAACATGCACTTTAGAAATGTGTGCGTGTTCCTAAAGTGCAAGTGCATTATTTTCATTTCAATTTTTTTCTGGTGGGTATGAAAACTCTAGCATACATGTTTTTTGAGTTGGTTTTCTTGGATTTAGGTTTGGGATGAAAAATCGAGTGGTTTGGTTTGAAAATACATAAAAACCTCATTTTTATGAATACCTCTCTATATCTCTATTTTTGACATTATTTTTCTATAGGCTACACAAATCCATTGTCAATGAAACTACAAACATAGA
Organism: Picea engelmannii; assembly: GCA_009831015.1. Classification (NCBI taxonomy): domain Eukaryota; kingdom Viridiplantae; phylum Streptophyta; class Pinopsida; order Pinales; family Pinaceae; genus Picea; species Picea engelmannii. The sequence goes on along the minus strand of ML859499.1, from coordinate 49,252 downwards.
TAGAGTTGGCTATGCATATTCTATATATATAATTTAAAAAAAATATTGATATATTATACTATTTTTAATATAGTTTTTTCTTGTCATATATTAGAATCCAAAAATACATACCTCTTTTATTTCTGTTATAATGTTTTATGAGCTTAACCATTTTTAGAATAAGTTATACACCGCACTAAAAGAGATCGAGATATACAATATTAAAAAAAAATTGTTTGATAACATTAATATCCTCGTAGCCTACACTAACATAAGACATTCTAATTTCAAGGATATGTTGACTTTCATAATTTAAAAATAATATAAATTTAATATTATAAATTTTGAAAAAAAACACCACACTAGAATAATGGGTTCTCTACAATTATAATTTTTTTTTTAAGGAAAATCCATCATTAAGGTACTCAACACCTGCACTAACAAAGACATATACATTATATTTTGCATGAAGAGTAACATACCACTATTAGAACAATCAAATTTCACATAGTTATTGACAATTTCTATAAATAAAAATGATATATTAAAAAATATAGTTCAATTTCCTACATTTCGTATTTTTACACCATATTCAAATTCATTGTAAAAGTACCTTGAATAATCCCTCCAAGTTAAAAAATTGCTATTTTTCTGTTTTTGCATTGCTACTAACACATCATGAGAGTCCATTATTAGCTTGCACCCACCCTTCTTCAATCGGAAAAACTTCCTCAAACACTTCCTTCTTCCTTATTTACATACTTTACTTGCTAACTACTCAAAAATTATATTTTTCTTTATCTTCTTATATATGGTTATACCATTTTCATATTTTCCACATGCCTTCTCGGACTTTCCTCTTCTCATTCTACTCTATTCTAGTTACCTGCCATGTTTCTCTTGGTGGCTATACTTTTTCTCTATCTCTTCACATTCCTATTGATCGCTTCTCTGCTGTTTCCTTTAACATGTGTTAGCTTGTCTTTGTTGATTTTGATGTTATTAATTTAATCCTAATACTTTTCCTCGATTGACATGTCATCAATATTGAATTCTAATGATTCACATTATCACTTGCCATTGACATGACAAAAAATATCATCATTCATTTACATTGACATTGTAACTTAACTAATGTTAGGATACTCATCATTAATGAGAGATGCATTGATCACTTCCTTGTAAATGACTCCATCATCACCCACTCCTCTATTGGCTACCTCCTTATTAATAGTCATTCTTGTCAACAAATTCCTTCCTGATGACCTATTAGTCACTCACTCTCTTGAAATGATTGCAATTTCAACAAAATTTTCATTAATGACTTTTTATCAATTATTTCTTCATCAACACTCCTTTGTCAATGGTTCCCACTAGATTCTTTGACATCACTTATTAACTTATAGATAGATGAGTTGGAGAAGTCGCAAGTTGATAATTTTAGGCCAACTACATGTATTTTTTGTGTTATTATTTTCATATATTTTGCATATAATAACCACACAATATCATTCTCATGTCTCATACATTTTGGATTTCAAAGTCAATTGCAGATTCTCACTAGATTTTGTGACTCCTTTAAACTAGAAGTTAGCCTTAAAAACTAATGTCATAGCTTCAAAAATTTCCAAAAAAGAGCTCTCTACTATTCATATTTGTTACAAAGGAAATAAACTAGATGTTATAACATCTTCTACTTATCTAGTCATGTAGTTTATTGAGGAACAATTTAGTATGTATCACACTTTGGCAAGCTGAATTAATATGGTTATTCTACTTTATATTTTAAAAATAAATATGCTATCATTTCAATATTAAAATGTCTTGTCTAAAGTTAATATTATCCACAAGTTCTATCACGAACTTTACTATATGGTGTGAGATTTGGTATACTAAAAATTCACAAAAAAATGTTCCCTTATTGATAAAATCCTTATTTCCCAATTCTCTAAAATTATTAGACCTAAGATATTTCTCTCACATACCATTATTTTTACATAGTTTGGAGATTTGTTTTTGATTAATTGGGTTGGTTTTCATTGATGTCAACCCTTGAAGCAAGTCTGATAGAGAATTCTGGTAGCCCCAACAGTATGATTAAGGGACTTCAGTTTGATTTATGCATAATTGTATGAAGATTAATTTATATGCAGGTAAAACTATTATAGATGGATAGTACATGTCATTCCATTTCTGGTGATATGTGGAATGCCACATAACTCCTCATGGTTAGAGAGTTATGGCCTTGTGAGGTTGGATAACCCTCATGAGTTATCTAGAAGGTCAAAGAAGTCAAATTATTCTAGAAGCTCTTAGAAAAAGTTGACTAGTCAAGTGGGTGAAACTAGGAGTTAATCATGGGTTAAGTTGTTGCAATTAGAAAATAATTAAAAATAATTTATTTGCAACTAGAAGTGGAGAATTTACTATTTGTAGCAAAGTGGGTTAGAAGTGGGTTATCCCTAAAAGAAGGAAATTGGGTTAAAGTTTGTTAGAAGGTAACCCCTTGAGGAAGCTACATGCAAGTATAAATAAGAGAGAACATATATCCTATTAGACTCTATTGAGCACATTTAATATCTATTATTGTGTAAGGTTTATTGTAGGTACTAATTGATACATTTGAAGTTATGCAAGTTTGAGGTAGCATGAAGGGTTTGTTATAACCCTAAATTGCACCACACATGCTTACCTAGCATCAGGCCATCTCATACCCCTTCTTTGCCAAAGCACTGCTGAACAACTCTTTACAAATCCTCCTTTATAAAGGCCCACGCACCCTACTCCATTATTGCATGCACGTACACGCTGGCTGGCCCAAAACAACCCGCGTGGACCGACAAAAGAACGAAAAAAGGAAAGTTGTCAATGGAACACAAAAGATATGGGTGAGTTAATTGAAACTCTCGGCCATGCATGGCCAAGGATTTGTCCAAATACCTAGCTCCTTCTAGCCTATAAAAGAAGGGGTAGAGATCCCATTTGGAAGAGGAAAAATATAGCAAAGAAACTCTGCCCATTTGCGTATTCCCATTGTCCCAACCCTTTAGCCTTTCCTTGTGCTACAAGAGATACAAAGAAAAGCAGTTGGAGGACAGTCAAACAGGAGCCCAGGATCAGGTTCACGGAGCGGTGGCCGAACTCAGCTTTTGTAAGTTGACTCATTCAAAGTAATAAAGAAAATGTTTTTCCCATCCCAATTCATGAACTTTTTATAGTTTGATCAGTATATGTTTGGATTTCTAACCTGTTAGTATATAAGTAGGATGCATGCATAGTTTTTGCTTGTCTTGTATGCAGGTCGGATTTGGAAGGAGTATTGTGAAAAAGTAGTCAAGTACAATGGAGGATCGACATCAAACGTCGAGAACGAGGTAGGTTGATCTTTCCATGCATTTACTAAGAAAAGGGGATTTAAATCTAGGGATGAAGGTAGAAAGCAGTTTTTCTTTGGTCATATCTGCATGCAAAGTCTAAACCCTATTTTCTAGTCCACAGGGAGATTTCCCTCACAACAGGGTTGACGACGAAAGTTTCAGAATTGCAAAAAATACTGAAAAACCCTAGTTTTTGAGGTGTATGTAGGATACGATGGAAAACAATGCATACATACACATGATGAAAGAGAACATAGTGTGTATATGCACATGCTGAAGAAGGAACAATCATGCACATTTCAAAAAATCCATGAAAACTTGAGAAGATAAAGATGTTAGGTCTCTAGAGTCTTAAAGCAAGCTCCTAGAAAGGTCTAATGATCAGGAACAATAGATCTATCTACAGGTTCAAAAGTTATGTATTATTGCTATCTGTAGTTGGATATTGTTATCTACATGAGATATGGTCATGGGGGTTTGAGTATTTTCCCTAGAAAGGTTATTGGCTGCATGAAAGTTACTGTATAAGTCAAATCTACAAAAATATAGTGCTAGTATAATTAATATCATTCAATGGTACATCTTGTTGGTGTTGAGGCATATCTTGTATTTATTGGCATATGGTTAAGGGTTTTTGTGGTACATGGTTGAGATATTGTATTTGTGAAGTGGTTGATGTATTGAGAGGTTGTATATCAGTATGGGTTTGATGTCTAGTCCATGTGAGGGTTATTATGTTTTTTCATGATTATACACACTTGTATGGTGCATGCTTAGAGAGATATATATGCACTTGGTTAAGGGATATGTATGAGTATGCATGCATAGGGAAAAAATATAGTCTAGACATAGTGGTAGGTTGCAAGTTGATGTGACAGTGGAAACAAAGCGTCATAGTTTTTTAGGAAAGAGAAAACCCTAGTTTTCAAAAGGTGTACACAGGTTGCAGTATAGACAAGCCACACACATATGCAAGAAACACTATAGATAGGTCACATACATACACGAGATGAAACATAGACATGTCGCATACCTATTGGATTTTTTTGTTGGTACATGAAGGTTATAGGTACATGTTGATCACAGGTCTTTGGTATAGGTTGGTTCAAGGTTTTTGGCATAGATTGGTACAGGTTTACAATGGTATATCTCATAGTGACAGTGTGGCAGGAGTTTCATCATTTCACTTATATTTATTGGTGGCAGGAAGGGGCAAGGATAAGTGGTTATAGCCACCTTCTGGTTGTATACAAAGAACATAGGGGGTTGTAGCCTCCTTCTGGTTGTAGACATAGAATTGGGGAGTTGGAGATTCCCTTAGGTTGTAGCCTGAAAATATAGGGGGTCAGAGCCTCCTTCCAGTTGTAGATGGAAAGAAAAGGAAGTTGGTTCTTCCAATGAATGTAATTCTTAAATACATATAAGAAAAAATATTCTGTGGTTTTCTCCCACATTGGGTTTCCATGTAAAAATAATGATGTATTGTGCATGTGTGTGATTGTTCATTGTTTATGGTTTATTTTCTCTGCACTTATGGGATGATAATGCTACATTGATCATAAATATAAATAACACTTACATAGTGTGGTTAAAAGGATTATGTCTATTAATGAATCACCCCCCTCTCAGTAATGCAACAATTGGTATCAAAGTAGGTTCCTTCAGAAATCAATTTAACCACTGAAAGGTAGATCATGGAGAGGAAAAGTATGTATAAAAATGGAATACCATAGTTTGTTGGATAAAACTATGCATTCTGGAGAAGAAGGATAAAAACACATGTATAGACATAGGGATTTGATGTTTGGAAATTAGTTGTAGATGGATATAAAGAACAAATAGTTCCAACAACAAATGAAAATGGAAGGAAACTCAGTATAAACAATTCAAAATCCAAAAATGCACTTCTGAATGGTTTTTGTGTATTCAATATATGGAAAAGTTATTCATTTCATCTCGGCAAAAGAGATATGGGACAAACTTCATAATATTTATGAAGGAGATGCAAAACAAAAGGAAATAAATCTTCAAACTTATAGAGGTCAACTTGAACAGTTGAAAATGAAAGAAGATGAGAATATTGCAACTTACTTATTATGAGTTGATGAAACAATGAATGCAATTAGAGGATTGGGAGAAGAAGTTAATGAATCTATAATTGTTCAAAAGGTACTAAGATATCTTCCAATCATATTTTATCCTAAGGTCTCAACACTATAAGAAAGAACATATTTGGATTCAATAAGCATGGATGAAGTACATGGAATTTTCACAGCCTATGAAATGAGAATTGAACAAGAGAATCTAGGTATAAAATAAGTAGCATTCAAAGCATCCAAGAAGTTAAAGAAAAAGAGAAAGCAAAAGGAAAAATAAGATATAAACAACAATGCCATCTTAGAAGATGATGAAGAAGTATCTAACTTCATCAAAAGACTAAAAAAGGGAACCAGAGGAAGATATAGAGGTAAGCTTCCATTGATTTGTTTTAATTGTGATGATATTGGTAATTTTTCTAACAAATGTCCTCATAAGAAAAATAAAATAAATAAATAAGATGATTCAAATAACAAACAAACATATAAATACAAAAGAACCAAAAACAAAGTCTTCAAGAAAAGTTTCTGCACCAAAGAAGAAAACTCCTCATTAGACAAAGATGAAGTCAATGACAGTGAGACATAAATAGTTCTATTCAAGTAAATAGAAAAATATGATAAATAAGTCACATAAGAAGAATATGAAGAGGCATAAGTTGACTACAAAGAAGAACTGTTGAGTGGCATAGATGTTATAAAAATGGAAAATAAGAAAAACAAATCACTACAGGAAGAACTAAAAAGAAAAGAGGAAACAAAAAATTCCAACTCTGAAGAATTGGAGTAGATTATATCTAATTTAAAAATTCAAGTTGAAGAAGACAAAAGAATCAAAGAAGCACTTAAAGAATAGTAGGAATACAAGGATAGGATCATTGGAAATTTGGAAGTAGATATTGTCACATTGAGAAAAGAACTTCAATATAAAAACATGCAGAATAGATCAAAGGTTTTGGATAAGATTATAAATAGTCATAGGCCACATCATGACAAGTCCGGGCTAGGATACAATCAGGAGAAAATGATGCAGGAGCATCGCCAACATCAAGCGAGCATAGGACAAGCGCCAACACATTTTGGCACATGATAAATTGTTTGAAATCTTTTGAAGTTGGATGTGCCAAAATTAAATGTAATAGTTAAGAAAGGGCATACTAGTAGATTGTAATCAGACCTTGAGTGTCTCGCTCTCGTCTGAAGGACTAAGAGGCATTTATGCTAGTAAATGTAAGTAGGTAGAATTGAATTCTTAGATTATACAGTTTTAGGAGATGGAGGGAAAACGGATATAGACACCCTCACTTGTATCATTGAAACATTAGCAGCATAATCAATCAAGAGAGAATAGAGAAGAAGAAGCAAAGAGTTGTGTAGAAAAACCCCATGTACAAAAGTTCTGGATTAATACAAAGATCTGTAGTTTAGACTCATGGTGTTTAATTGATTTTTGTGTTTATACATGCTGATTGATATGTGCTTGGTTACTCTCTATTATGCATTTTATTTGATGCGGGTAAAATCATGAAGTTGGGTAACACTTTTGCGACAATCGGGTCTCCAAAATTTCTAGCGGCAATTTTTCGACCGAACAAATGTTACTTTCGGTCGAAAATTTTCACGTCAAATTTAACGGTGCCCTCAAAATTCGTGTACAATGTTTTTTGGATGCATTATTTTCCCGTGGTAAGAATATTTTGGCTAAAATACTTTTCGGCCGAAACGTTTATTTTTAACGTTAAAAACTAGGTTTCGGCCGAAAGAATATTTCGGCCGAAAACTTGAAAATGGGACTCTTTGCAGGAAACTGCAAATTCTCTCCATCTTACTTCATCTTTGGAGGTGGCGGACTCCTACAAATACTCAGAATTTAGTTTGAGAATTGATACCAACATTTTTAGAATTGAATCTACTTTCATTGGGTATAATTTGTTTTCATTTTCATTGTTTTTATCTATTTTTATTTAATTTTATAAAAAAATCACTGCACAATATTTTTAGGTGAGATTATGATTCGGTGAAATGAAAAAACCGTATCTCTAAAAATACACAACGGAAAATTATGGAAAAATTATATTCATAATTGGTAAAATGTTCTCGTCAAAAGGGTATTTTTAGATTTTACTTTTAAGTAAAAATTAAGATAGATACTAGGTGTAGAAAAACACGTGTTTAAAATATGCAACGTTTTCAACTTGGTCAACTTAAAAAAATTCTATAAATTATAATATCCATCCATTAGATTCAAAATTATAGTCATAATAAAATAGATTCTCTGTAGATTGTTGCTGTATATTTCATTTCTTAAAAACATAAGTTTAATAACAGATACATTGTTGTGGAAAACAATAACTCATTATCATTCATTTCATGTTTAACGAACATACTGTTAAACAATTGTCAAATTGACATATCAAATCTTGATTAAAAAAAATTGAAAAATAGTCATTGGAAAGATAACAAAATTATTTACAAGTTTTGTTTTTACTGTAAAGTGAAATTCTAAATAAAAAAAATACTTTTGTATGCCAATAGTTGAAGAACTTGTGAAAATACTGTTTTTTTTTGTCATAAAACAAGCAAAAGTGTTACCCAGCTTCATGATTTTACCCATGCGTGAATGTATGATTTCATGTTGAATGTTTGAAATCTGAAGAGAGGGAGAGTAAAGAATGAGTTTCAATTGTTTCTCTGTCTGAGAAAGAGTTTTCTTGAAAGGAGTGTAGTGAAATTGTTCGCAAGGTGTGTGTTGACAGAAGTCAGAGTTCGTCTCTGCAAGCTCAGGAGGGATAACATTGTTCTCATTCTTGTAGAAGTACAAGTCAAGCATAGGAGCCGTGTAAGGAGTGCGCAGGTCGAGTAGATTCTTAGAGGTTGTAACCTGAGCGAAACTATTGAAAGACTGCTATCACAGGGAGTGCGTAGAGTCGAAGAGGTTCAAATACTTGGAAGTATTTGAAGAATTTCCGCAAGGAGTGTGCGCAGGAATTTTCCCCAAAGGACTTGAGGATTTTTCAATCAAGCTCAGGAGGGATAGGATCTTCGAAGCTGTCGAAGAAAATCTCAAGAGGGCTAGTGCCTTGAAGTGTTGGAAGGAGGCGCAACGACATTGTTCACTAGTGGATAAGTTTCATGAAGGAATACTTGCTCATTTCGTAGGAGTTGTTAAAGAGGCATTGGACGGACGAAATTCTCCCTGGAGGATTCACAAAGTCCCAGAAGCCGTCAGATATTGTAGAGGAGCAAGAAGGTTATGGCGAGTGTTTTTCTAAGTGCAAGATCAAGAGAAATCGGGCTATAGGATCAGAGCCAACAGGGGTTGTTGGATCATTCACGAAATCTCATTTCAGGGTTTTGGGAGTTGGAGAACTGAAAGCCTTGCCTCAAGACTCGCGAGGTTGCAAGGTGAAAAGTCCCGAAATAGCGAGAGAATCTGAGTCGTCCAATTGGAACATGTGTCACAAGATCCTCTCTATCAGGGATTCAGACATCGGAGGTCAGAGAAGGAAGTTGTTCAACTTCATGAGTGGCGAAGTCGCGAAAGAATCTAAGCCATCCATCGGAGGAGGACAGGTGGCAGAGATCAAGGGATCTTGCGAACTCGTAGGTTCATAAGGTGAGATCCCAAAGATTGGGTGCTCTAAGTCATGAGTGGAAAAATCACGAGGAGCGAGGAAAACTGTAGGATCCAGGTCAAGTGAGGAATGTTGGATCAGAGTCTCACCATGCCTATCACGCATTCAGAGGTTTGAAGGTGTAGAAGAACTTGACAGCACATAGTGGACAGGTGGCATACTTGTCGACACGGGGTCAAACCTTTGCTGACCATTTCGGGGTTTTGTGAGTTGGAGAATTGAGAGCATAACATCAAGATTTGCGAAGTCGCAAAGTCCGAACCTCAAAAAGGTGGGAAGTTTTTTTGTGGGACCCACGTTGACAACGTGTTGAAATTTCGACGTTTCAGCATATCGATGGATAGGAAGTCGATACTTCTAACTCGAAAGTCCCGAAGTCACGAGTTGTGATAAGAAGTAGCGAGGAGTTTGGGATCTTGGCATTTCGGGTGTCAGGATACAACGGAGGTAGCGCTTCGGGAAGCGAAGTCATGAAGTGCTAAAGTCAGGCATAAGATACACGTGGTAGAACCACACGGTGGGCCTAGGAAATAAACCAGTGGACACACGTCAAATATTGGAAGGAGTCAACACCCTGCTGACTTCTCCCGTCTCAGGGATTTGCGAGATAAGAGCACAAGAGTTCAACCTTTGAACTCACGAAGTGCCAAGAAGTGAGAGGAGCTTGCATGAATCTTAGCTGGTGGTCACACATAGAGGGCGCTGATGAAAGAAGAGCTATACCCATNTTTCATGATCTCGGGTATCGCGAGATTGGAGAGGAATCAAAAGAGTCGGTCTAGCTCAGGGGAGATAAAGAACGATCCTGTGAGCGGATCTCGACTCGAGGGCCAATAGGTATGCGTCAGAGTGGTATCATAGCTTGACTCTGTTTGTATACTTTAGACAGGGAAAGAGAGAAAGAAAGATTCACCATGCCACCGAGAAGAAAAGACAGGAAAACACCCGATCTGCCAGGGGAGAGGGAAATGGCAAGAGGAAGCAGTAGGCAGGTGCCAAATCTAGCCATGGAAAGAGAGATGCGTGACATACACGCTAGAATCAAGGATATGGAGACAACACAAAGGTGCACAGTCGATGTTGGAGATGTCAGTGATTCCGAAAGTGAAAATGAAGCTGGACATGAAAGAGAAGAAGTCACAGCAGAAGATGCAACAAATGAACGCCTGATTAGGGTTATTGAAAGGATGGGTGCTAAGGAAAAAATGGATATTCCAGTATATGAAGGAAACCTAGATGATGAAGAGCTTCTAGACTAGATTAGAGTTCTAGACACATATTTTTACTATGAAGATAATGAGCAGAACAAAAAGGTCAAACATGCTGTCACAAGATTGAAAGGACATGCAACATTGTGGTGGGATGAGCTACAAGCTGACAGACGCTGCAAAGGCAAGCATAAAATCAAGAGTTGGGATAGGATGATCGAAAAGATGAAGGAAAAATTCATTCCCAGGGATTACCAAATTACTCTATTTCGGAGAATGCAAAATTTGAGACAGAAGCTGATGACAGTGAAGGAGTACACTGAAGAATTCTACAGGCTAAACATCAGGGCAGGTCATCATGAAAGTGATGATGAAAAAGTTGTTAGGTACATGAATGGTATGAGATACGACATTCAGGATGAGATGAGCATGATGACCATCTGAATGGTGGAATATGCTTATCATATGGCTCTAAAAGTTGAAGAGAAGCTGAGACTTAAACAAGGTCAAAGAGGCCAAGGCAGAAGTCAAGCCAGAGGCAAATCAGTTGCCCAGGATAGAAATTAGGAACCCAAGGAAGAGGGGAAGAAACCTCAGACTCAGACTAAGAGAGGTGCAAGCTCACAGAGAGGGCATCATAATGAATAGAGAGGTCAATATGCTAATGGAAATTTTTTCCTCGTACCAGAGGTAGAGGAAGAGGAAGAGGTGGAGTGGTGAAATGATTCACATGTGGAAAGGTCGGACATAAATCTTATGAATGTACATATAAAAAGAAAGAAGGTGGTGAAACTCACATTGATGAAGCACAAAGAAGGAATGTTGAGGCAGAGGATGCTGAAGGCGGAAGATTGCTGATGATGCAAAAATTTCTCTTAACGCCAGAGAAGGAGGTGGAGAATCCAGTGCAAAGGAATAGTCTTTTTCAGACTGCTTGCAAAACCAAGGACAGGGTATGCAAGGTAATTATGGAAAGTGGTAGCACAGAGATGGTAGAAAAGCTAGAGTTGGAGATGATTGAACATCCAAGCCCATACATAGTTTCATGGCTACAAAAAGGACATTAGGTAAATGTCACTAAACAATGTTTAGTTGAATTTAAAATAGGAGGGTATAAAGATGAAATACTCTGTGATGTTATTCCCATGGATGTTTTTCATCTATTGCTGGGTAGACCATGGCAATATGATAGGAATGTGATTCATGATGGGAGGAAGAACACATACACCCTAGAGAAGAATGGGAGAACTCACATGTTGCTTCCAATCAAAGATAAGGAGGTGAAACCTAAAGTAAGCAACGTTGTACTTCTCATGAGTGGGAAGGAACTTCTTACAGAGGTTAAGAAGAAGGAGGAACCACAATTCATTATGGTCAAGAAGCCTAAAATTGTTTTAACCAGTACAAGGGTAGATGATTTACCGGAAGAGGTTCAGAAACTGTTGGAAGAGTTTGCTGACATAGTAGTGGACGAAATACCTTGTTCGTTGCCACCGATCAGAAGTGTGAGTCATCATATTGATCTCATACCTGGAGCTAGTTTACCAAAAAAATAAACATACATATTGAAGCCACAGGAGAATGAAGAGGTCGAAAGACAGGTCCAGGATTTAATGGACAAAGGGTTGGTTAGAGAAAGCTTGAGTCCGTGTGCTGTTTCGACAGTGCTCAGTCCGAAGAAAGATTAAGGCTGGAGGATGTGTACTGACTCGAGGGTAATAAAAAAGATAACCATCAGGTATATATTTCCACTGCCAAGAATGGATGATTTGATGGATTGCTTGAGTGGAGCCAAATTTTTTTCGAAGATTGATTTGAAAAGTGGATATCACCAGATTTGTATGAGAGAAGGTGATGAATGGAAGACAACCTTCAAGACTAACGAAGGGTTGCATGAATGGCTTGTTATGCCATTTGGATTAACGAACGTGCCAAGTAATTTCATGAGGTTGATGAATGATGTCCTGAAGGATTTCATCAGAAAATTTGTCATTGTGTATCTTGATGACATACTGATTTTCAGTAAAACATAGGTAGAGCATTTGAAACATTTAGCTACAGTGATGAAAAGATTATAGCAAGAGAAGTTGCTGATAAACATGAAGAAATCCTCGTTCATGAAGACAGAGCTCATTTATTTGGGTTTTGTTATTTCTATAGATAAGTTGAAGATGGATCCATATAAGGTGGAGGTAATTAAGAATTGGCCATCACCGAAGAGTATATTTGAGGTGAGAATTTTTCATGGATTGGCTAGTTTCTACCATAAGTTCATCAAGAATTTCAGTGGAATTAGTGCACCAATGATGGACACAATGAAGAAGAGACACAAGTATTTTCACTGGATAGAAGAGGCTGAGAAAAGATTCAATTTGTTGAAAAGGAAAATCACGGAACAACCAATTTTGGTGTTGCCTGATTTCAAAAAGACATTTAAGGTAAAATGTGATGCAAGTGGATTTTCAATAGGGGCAGTCTTGAGCCAAGAAGACAGGTCGATAACATACTTCAATGAGAAGATGAATGAAGCGAAAGTGAAGTACTCCACATATGACAAGGAGTTCTATGCTATTATTCAGGCATTGAAGAAATGGAGACATTATTTGATCCCCAAGGAGTTTGTCTTATACAGTGACAATCATGCTTTGCAATTTGTGACTCAACAGGAGAAGTTGAATCAAAGACATGTTAAATGGGTTGAATACATGCAGAACTTTAATTTTGTAACTAAGCATATTTCTGGAGCTGCTAACAAAGTTGTTGATGCTTTGAGCAGGAAATGTTTGTTGTTGCAAGAGTTCAGAGTCAAAACACTAGGTTTTGATGATGTCAGGGACATGTACAGAGATGATCCAGATTTTAAAGAGGCCTATGAAGCAGCTGAGAATCCAATTCTCAGGGAAAAAAGTCAATGGACATAATACATGATCCAGGAAGGATTACTGTTTAAGGGTAATCAACTTTGTATTCCAAAATGCTCCATGAGGGAGAATCTATTGAAGGAGAAACATAGTGGAGGATTGGCCGAGCATTTCGGTCATGAAAAGACATTATCAAAGCTAAACGAGTCATATTTTTGGCCAGGAATGAGAGAATATGTCAAAATATTCGTGGACAGATGCAGAATTTATCAACATTCAAAAGGGAAGAGGCAAAATGCAGACTTTTATCAACCGTTACCCATACTTGACAGGCCATGGGATGTAGTAAGCATGGACTTCATATTGGGGCTGCCAAGAAAACAAAGAGGGTTTGACTCGATCTTTGTGGTAGTGGATAGATTTTATAAGATGGCACATTTTATACCATGTCATAAAACCAGTGATGCAACTCACATTGTGAATATGTTTTTCAAAGAAGTCATTCGACTTCACGACTTACCAAGGAGCATAGTTTCAGATCGAGACACCAAGTTCGTGGGACACTTCTGGAGAACCTTATGGAAGAAGTTGGGAACAAACTTGTCATTCAATTCAACTTATTATCCTTAGATGGATGGACAGACAAAATTTGTGAACGGAAGTTTGGGAGACTTGCTGAGGAGCTTGGTGACAGAACACCATAGTTAGTGGGACAATATTCTGCCACAGGCGGAATTTGATTATAATGATTCAATCAATAGAAGCAAAGGGTAGAGTCTATTCCAAATTGTTTATGGGATGTAGCCAAGAGGAGTTTCAGAATTGAGAGATTCAGAACAGAATGCAACTAGGAGTGCTAGTGTAGAGGATTTCGCAGAAGCAATGAAGGAACTTCACAGCTAGGTGAAGGAGCGATTGCATAACTCAAGCCAAGAGTATAAGTGCAGAGCAGATAAACATAGGAGACAACTTAAATTTGAGGTTGGTGATTTGATTCTGGCACATCTGAGAAAGGAAAGGTTCTCGAAGGGGACATATAACAAAATGAAGATGAAGAAGATCGGACCATGTAAGGTCTTAAAGAAATTTGGGGCAAATGCTTATGAGATTGAATTACCTGATGGGATTGGAATTTCTCCAATATTCAATGTCTCAGATTTGTACCCATACAAAGCTGAGGAAGCAGAAGTAGGTAGTGAACAACCAGAGGTTTAGTGGACTAAACAGATGCCAGTCGCAGAGAAGCCATAGATGGAAAGCATACTAGACAAAAGAATTAGTAACAGGACCAGAAGAAGGGAATATTTTGAATACTTGGTCAAGTGGAATGGACATCCAGTTGAAGATTCCAGATGGGAAAATGAAGCAGAGATCCAGAAGCATGGACAGACCGTGCGAGAGCTCATGGACAGGAGCCCATGAAAATTTCAAGCGAGGGAGTATGATGCAGGAGCATCTCCAACGTCAAGCGAGTGTAGGACAAGTGGCAACGCATTTTGGCACATGATAAATTGTTTGAAATCTTTTGAATTTGGATGCGCCAAACTTAAATGTAATAGTTAAGAAATGGCGTACTAGTATATTGTAATCAGACCTTGAGCATCCCGCTCTTGTTTGAAGGACTAAGAGGCATTTATGCTAGTAAATGTAAGTAGGTAGACTTGAATTCTTAGATTAGACAGTTTTAGGATCCAGAGGGAAAATGAATATAGACACCCTCACTTATATCATTGAAACATTAGCAGCATAATCAATCAAGAGAGCATAGAGAAGAAGAAGTAGAGAGCTATGCAGAAAAACCCCATGTACAAAAGTTCTGGATTAATACAAAGATCTGTAGTTCAGATTCATGGTGTTCAATTGCTTTCTTTCTTTATACATTTTGATTGATATGTGCTTGGTTACTCTTTGTTAAGCATTTGATTTGATGCATGAATGTATGATTTCATGTTGAATGTTTGAAATATGAAGAGAGGGAGAGTAAAGAATGAGTTTCAATTGTTTCTTTGTCTGAGCAAGAGTTTTCCTGCAAGGAGTGCAGTGAAATTGTCCGCAAGGTGTGCGTTGACATAAGTCAAAGTTTATCTCTACAAGCTTAGGAGGGATAACATTGTTCTCATTCTTGCAGAAGTACAAGTCAAGCACAGAAGCCGTGCAAGGAATGCGTAGGCCGAGTAGATTCTCAGAGGTTGTAACTTGAACGAAACTGTTGAAAGACTGTTGTCGCAGGGAGTGTGCAGATTCGAAGAGGTTCAAATACTTGGAAGTATTTGAAGAATTTCCTCAAGGAGTGCACACAGGAATTTTCCCCAAAGAACTTGATGATTTTTCAAACAAGCTCAGGAGGGATAGGATCTTCGAAGCTGTTGAAGAAAAGCTCAAGAGTGCTAGTGCCTTGAAGTGTCGGAAGGAGGCACAACGACATTGTTTGCTGGTGGATAAGTTTTGTGAAGGCGTACTTGTTCATTTCGTAGGAGTTTTTAAAGAGTAATTGTATGGACGAAATTCTTCGTGGAGGATTCGCAAAGTCTTGGAAGCTGTCAGATCTTGCAGAGGAGCAAGAAGGTTACGGTGAGTGTTTTTCTAAGTGCAAGCTCAGGAGAAATTGGGCCGTAGGATCTGATCCAACAGGGGCCATTGGATCATTTACGAAATCTCATTTCGGGGTTTCAGGAGTTGGAGAACTGAAAGCCTTGCCTCAAGACACGTGAGGTCACGAGGTGCGAAGTCCCGAAATAGCGAGAGAATCTGAGTCGTCCAATTGGAAGGACACATGTCACAAGATCCTCTCTATCGGGGATTCAGACATCGGAGGTCAGAGCATGAAGTTCTTCGACTTCACGAGTGGCGAAGTCACGAAAGAATCTAAGTTGTCCATCGGAGGAGGACAAGTGGTAGAGATCAAGGGATCTCACGAACTCGGAGGTTCACAAGGTGAGAGCCCAAAGATTGGGTGCTCCAAGTCGCGAGTGGTGAAATTGCAAGGAGCGAGAACAACCGTAGGATCCAGGTCAAGTGAGGACCATTGGATCAGAGTCTCACCATGCCTATCGTGCATTCAGAGGTTTGAAGGTGCAGAAGAACCTGACATCACATAGTGGAAAGGTGGCATACTTGTCGACATGGGGTCAAATCTTTGTTGGCCATTTCAGGGTTTCATGAGTTGGAGAATCGAGAGCATAGCATCAGGATTTGTGATGTCATGAAGTTTGAACCTCAAAAAGGTGGGAAGTTTCGTTGTGGGACCCACGTTGACGACGTGTTAGAATTTTGGCGTTTTGGCATATCGACGGATAGGAATTCAAGACTTCTGTCCCGAAAGTCCCAAAGTCATGAGTTGCGATAAGAAGTAGCGAGGAGTTTGGGATCTCGGCATTTTGGATGTCGAGATACAACAGAGGTAGCACTTTAGGAAGCGAAGTCGTGAAGTGTCGAAGTCAGGCATAAGAGACATGTGGTAGAACCACATGGTGGGCTCGGGAAATAAACCAACAGACACACGTCACATATTGGAAGGAGTCAACACCCCGCAAACTTCTCGCGTCTCGGGGATTTGCTATATAAGAGCACAAGAGTTCAACCTTTGAACTCACGAAGTTCCGAGAAGAGAGATGAGCTTGCGTGAAGCTTAGCCGATGGTCATGTGTAGAGGGCACTGACGAAAGAAGAGCTATAACCATTTCTCTATCTCGGGTATCGCGAGATTGGAGAGGAAGAGTCGGGAGTCACGACTCGCGAACTCGGGAGATTGCGAGCTATGAAAAGGACCTGTGGATCTGTCGAATTGAGATTCTAGAGAGGAATAAAAAAAGCTGATCCAGCTCGAGGGAGATAAAGAACGATCCTATGAGCAGATCTCGGTCCGAGGGCCGATAGGTCTGTGTCAGAAAACAGGGTCAATTTCCAAAACTACAGATCAAGAAACACAACCAAGAATATATTATGAGACAGTCAGAGGAGACAAGAAGTTTTACAAGGAAGATCACAGGGACACTCCTCCACCTAGAAGATTTAGATTTCAGAATCAGTGATAGC